>JAODGC010044679.1:32866-51750 GCA_027574925.1 Ecitoglossa quadriceps | reverse complement strand
TCTGCTCTCCAGCTTGTTTTCCTTTAATTCCTTGGCTTCGCTGCCCCTATAAGAACAAGCTAATTAAGCAAAGCAATTAATTAACTCAGGAATGGAGACGCCACGTCAAAAACAAGTACCGATCATCACAGGCCTTGCTTACAGCCAGCGCAACCCTTGCAGATAAATGGGTGTCAAGCTAGCACCAACATTCCTCCAATATTCTAAGACAGTAATCCTTACGATGTGAAGATGATGCTCACAATTTCAGCATGATTAATGAAACGATTCCAGAAAGGAAGAAAAAACTGTCAGTATACACTGCAAAACATTTTGGAAAATACTGCAGGCATACTATTGTTTGTGTTTCATCTAGTTGGCATAAACCAAGTGTTGTCTTGTATTATTTTAATGCTGGATTAAGACGAGCATTTGTACTTGGAGTGATTGCCATATACAATGATGCTGGCTGTCGCTAGGGGGCAATTGGCGAGAAGATGATTATTGGAAGCGACTGGGAGTCTTTGAAGTTGCACGTTCCATACATGTTATATATCACACAGTGGTTTAAACTGTACACACCGAGATGTAAAGTGCAAACATGGGAAACATCTAACCAACTTTAGATGCACTAGTGCATATTGCACATGCGCCATGTGAGAACGTCATCTGTCAACATTATAAACAACATCTAATTGGATCAATAAAGATGTGCTGATTTAATTGGAAAACAATGCTCTCATAATTGACATACGTATATAAATAGTAATTTATATTAACGTATTTTGAGTTGTCTACATGGAAAGCTATATAGAGATTAAGTTGGATTTTATTGCTTAGTATAGTTGGTTGCCTATATCAAATCTGTATTAATATTGTATAGAACCAAAAGTTACTTGGTTTTAATAAATACAATCAATCAACAGCTTTTTAATCTTGAAACTTTAAAAATGTATCTTTCAGAAAGAAATTATTATTAACTAAGGTTTATTTACTTCTGTAAACTTCTATAATTTTTGCTGCTATTTGGTTTTTGTGCGTAACTAAGCAGAGATTAATTTTAACATTAACACATCTATACTTTGAATCAAGTTTAAAGCATACTTTCATAAAATCATTTCTAAACTTAACTTTTCCAATTGAGTTCGATCGGTTCCACATTAAAACATAAAAATAATTTTATAAATGAAGGCAAAAACAAATTAAAAATCCACTAAAGAACTTTTTCAGAAGCGGATTCAATTTACAGGCCGGCAATTATTTCACTCGATGTCCAGCAATCAATTAAAAGCAGAAATCCGAAAATTGCATTGTCGTACCATTCACATGCACCGTAATTACTGTTATTGCACGACAAGGACGCCGCCGCCAGCACATTTTTACACGTTGACTATTTACGCTTCTTTCATTATTATCAGCGAATTGTTTTATTGCACACGATTCAACAGCTGCATTGCGCACGCAGTAGCCACGGAAAACAATCAAGATTGAGGATAATTATAAGTAACTCGTGTGTTGACTCAGTACAGCTCATGATCATTGCATGTTGAAAAACAAATCAATGCGACAACAAGTCAAAAATACAGTACTAGGAAACTCTATGTTGGAAATATAGGCAACCAAAGATACATATGTTTTTACATATAGCGGTAGTAAAAAATGAATTTATTGAACTTGATGCATGGTGTGTGGCGTGACTTCAAGGTGTTGAAGCTGATGAGAGGTTATTACGTTGCATGTGCTTTTTTTGCGCGCACTTAATTCACGAATTAATTTAATGCGTTTTCTGGGCACTTGACGCTCATTATGACGTGACATAATAAGGTACAGTAATTTGAATTGCTTGAACAGTTGTGGGGAGTGATGGTAATTGGTAAATTACAACGTTTATGTGAGGTGTAGACTCTTATTGTGAGTTTAATGTCCATTTACACTGAGGAGATACTTTGAGACAAGTTATTTGATAAGGAAATCACATCATTTCAAATTGAGCGTTTTGGGTTGCCTATATTCAAAGTAATGTACTATAGTGATGTATATGTGGTTGTCTAGATTTATTCAAACATGTTTAAAGTTGTATAGTAAAAATTTAAAAAAAAAATTTTCTTAACAAAATGTCCATTTATATCAAATTGTATTCACATTTTTCATTCCACCTCTATTTACTTCCTTTTTGCCATTAGTTTATATTGTGAATCCTTTTCAGGACTCGTGGTACGTACATTCATCACTCCAAGCATATTATGTCATTCCCTTTCGCAGGCTGAGTGTTGACAGCAATGAAATGTCCTCAACGCATTTCACTCTCTATTCCCTATTGAGTATTCCCAGTCATAGGACTTTGCATATTTGTTCGTTTGTCCTTTCTGAGGCAAACACCGAATGCGGGAGCATCAATTAAACATTGCGAAATCGAAATAAAACAGCATTTTTTCGCACAGGAGAATAACGTTGATAGTGTCGCGGGTCTCTTTACTAATTAAATTTTCATCAACCTGAAGCAAGACGACGTGGAAATGTAGAAACGTAGGTGGAAATACTGGTATGGAAATTGGCACAAAGCGTAAGGAAATTAAAAGTGCAGAAACTGTAGAAATGATGCAGATAGGTATCTAGGTTAAGTCCTAACCTCATTTTTTTATAATCTAATACAGAGAGGTTACCTATTAAATATAAAATTTTTGATAACGGTTGGATTTGCTTTAAATTTTCAGGACAAAAGCAGCCTTCAATGAAATTTACAATAAACCAACCGGTATTATATGGTCCTATGGGTATACATTATACAACACATGAGTAACAATATATTGTTGGGCATTGTGGAGTTGACACACATGTGCATGCGTGTAATGCACAACCGTGCGTTCCATTTGTTGCTCATTTTGTGGTCTATCTAGCCTTTATTGCATAACGAGCACTGATGTTCTCTGATCGTATAACTATATTAATAGTATAATGGTTTCCTGAAACGTTGCCTGGCTAACTGATGTTTCCATATTCAGTGCCCACTCGCTGAATGTGGAAACATCACCATCACTGACATGGAGGCCACATGCAGAGCAGAACACATAGTCTACTTCCACTATTTAGTTAACGGAGAGAGCAGAGGATTGAGATGTTGTAGTAAAGTACAATCTTTGTGTGATGATGGCAGTGATGATGAATGTGGTGCAAGGTTACTCTAATGTAATAGGGAAATTGAGTTGGTAGCAAGTGGAGACAACGTTGTAGGAGTGGGATGGTAATTTAATTGGTAAAAATTATATTTTTTAATGATTTCAATTGCGGGTAGATAGTAGAGGAATTAGACAAAAAGTGCATCGTTGTAGCTGTATTTATTTTTGTAAATTGGCCAACTTGGACTGGATCTAAACAAAGTGTGGAGATGGTGGAATCAGTATGTAGAAGTATTGTATAACTATAATTTTTGTTGGTGGGAGGGAACTCAATTGTGAATGGACTATTTAACCAAATTACAAACTGGAGTTTAGTTTGGGACTTTGGGACTTTATACAATTTTAACTTCCGCCCAAATCATTCTTAAAGATGAAAGCCGTTGTCTCAATCAATTTTAAGACATATTTTATGCAATGCAAAATAATGCAAGTTTATGATTATAACGCTATTGGTTTTCTTATTATTAATTGGAAGTGGTTTCGACATCTAAAAAGAGAGAGAAGATGCGGGAATTAATAAGTGGAAATAAAGCGGAACTATTACTTCAGTTGAAGGAAGACATCACTTTTAATTATTTATTATAAGTAGATTATGTAAACATGTTAAACATTGATTACATACAACTTGTGATTGTGAAAATTATTATTACGTGTAATATAATCAAAAATTATTTAAATTTATGCATTGCAACCCAACATACAAAACATAAATTGAAAAGACAATAAATTCAGTTAATGTAACACAATGAATGTATGGTAGTATTCACTGAATATATGAATAATACATTTCCACCTTTTCCTACTACCAACAGTAGTGAAACATTTGACAATTTAAAACTGAAATAGCCGTATTTGCATTAAATCTTGGCTCGACATTTATACGTTGCAATATGTTAATTCATTTCCACTCATTGTTAGAATTTCTTCTCTGCATTTCTACACATACCTTCACAATAACATTATCTTTTGTGCGCTAATAAAAATTTGCCGCACTTCACATTGCACAATATGTCCTAGAAAATAAAATAGCGAATGCCATCGCTCACCAAAAATATATATCCACGCCTGTAAATTAAACTCACGTGTGCTTGCAAAATTCCCTTAATTACATTGAAAATTATTTAAACGCGCCGCCAAAAAACACGCCGCCCTCAATCCGTACTAGCTTTGTAACACTTTATAGCTCCGCCGCCATTCTGTGCGGCCAACATGTGTCATTTCAATATTTATACAATTGTTTCATTCCAATTGGGAGTTCCATGTGAACCCGCGCTAATTACACAAAACTTCCGAGTTGGCTCCTAATTAAAATTAATCTGTGTGTATGCATTGCGCATGGAAACTAACGCTAATGGTAAATTCAGGTAGATAGAAATATATCTCATTACGTATGTTATTCGTTGTGTGCTGATGAATTGGAGAGTTTTCGAGTTGTTTTAGTAGATTTGTGCTTGCGTACATTTTTGCATTAACCTCACTTATATTCCGCAAGTCATCATAGGCAACTTTGAACACACGCAGCAAACCCATAACTCACATTACAGAAAACTCCGTGCTTTCGTATGTATTATTTGATGGAACCAACTGAAACTCTTCAACTTTGGGTAGAGTTTATACTTGGAAAATCGTGAATAATTTAACATTGTGGAATTTTTAAGATTGAAACTCCCAGAAAGAAATTTTTCCGAAGAAAAAATAAATAAATTGGATGCATACCAAGTTCAATTGCTTTCTACAAGCATATATTTCATGTTCTCGACTGGAAAATAAATTGATTTGCCTCCTGAATCAAGTAAACATCATTTAATTACAAATTCAAGTGATTAATGAAAGTTATTTCCGCTTGGAGGGCGCCCATTGCACAGGAAACTAACGGCTATCAATAATGGCAGTACGTGAAAGTGGGAATGATTAATTAATACGCAATGATTGGTTGCATGGTGTTTCCAAACTTTCCCGAACCGATTCTAACCACCCATTTCAGTTAGCCATTACTCCAGATGCAAACAAATTGAATGCCATCGCCATCTTGTGGTTGCATGTCGTTTACTGTCGAGTCGAGTGTGCCTGCCACTTCTAAACTGTGAATATTACGGCAAAACTATTGTCACATATTCCACGACGACAGAATACTTTCAATAGTGTCTGGCCTCTCTCAAGCCTAGTTGCCATTGTCTGTTAGTGCCTTTGTTCTGTGCCCAAAAGCAGTTGTTGGAATATGGCTGGCAAATCACAAGTCTATTGGTAAGCGGAAACACCAACTGCTTCGCAACCAGATGTACACACTGGAATTAGAATTTAGTGGAAATGTGCCAGGCAGAGAAGGTGGTGAGCAAATTGTAGCCTGACTGCTTGCCAGCCTGTGTCTGTCACTGGCGGCTGTAATACATCCAGGGGGTGCACATTGTCGTCGACATCGTAATCAAAGAAGCGTTTGCTGATGCTGACAGGGGTGCTTTATGCAAATGTCAATACGTTGAGTTATAGTCACGTGTCCAGTTGAATATGCTTTGGAGAATACGCAATGCTCTATTGACGAACCTATGGTATTTAGTGCACTATAGATACAAATTAGAGCTAGTTGTATAAGTGTATTGTTGTTTGCATAACATAGAAATAGTATGGGTTAGAAAGGTTGTAGATATTTTGATGATTTACTTTGTTACAAAAGTTAAATGAAACGTTTGATTGCATGGTGTATGTTGAGTTGCCTAAATTGAAAACCTCACTGTTTTATTAGAAAAAAAACTGGTTTTATGTCTCTAACCCATTTTTTCCTTTTTTCTCTTTAAAGTTAAATGATATAACTTTAAACTTAGCCAGAGCATGTTATTCTTGCATTTTTGTTTTGTATGGTTCTATTGATGATGATAGTTTGATTGCCTAAATCTTTTTTTCAGGATTTCTTTTCTTTTTTTCTTGCTATTTCGTGCTTCATACGTTTTATTATCACAAAATCCTAGTTTTATTTTTTACAAGCTCGCTAGAGGACAATTTATCTATCGTTATGAACAGTTTTACACGCCGGAAAAACCACACGCAGCGTCATTGCTGCCAAACATCGTTAAAAAACACTTTCATGAAAGACAAAAGCACCACATGCAAGTCGACCGAACTTGTGCGCGTACCTTGATTGCAACAAAATTAAGCGCAAAATGAGTGGCTGGGGCGTGAAAAACGTGACAACGTGCTAACTTTCCCTGAGACCACTACAATAAACGCAATCCAGCTTCACTCCAATCAAGTGCACACCAGGAAAACTTTCGCAAAGCTTTTTTCACGTTGGCTTTGTTTGAAAACGTAGATTGTTACTTGTTATCCATTGTAACTCTAGTAAAACACATAATGTATGCAACCAATAACACACTTTTTCTTGCTGTTACCCATTCTGCATATGTGTAATGAGTGTATATAATTGCCTACGTTTGAAGTGTATCCGCATGAAAATTATCCTACATTATTTCTCTCTCTCATTGCAGTATTCTACAGATGAAGATTGCGGAACGAAAGCGATCCTGCCACACATGCAAGTTGGCGTGTTTGCCTATCATAAACGGCAACGGTGGGTAATGAGCGCATTCCGCGTCTAATTTCAAATACATTTGCAGCGCATTGACTCATCGTATAACAATTGAATCCATCGCGAAAAGCCAATTCCGCAGCTAATTCCAATCCGAATTATTCCTGCTTTAAACCACGCTTTGCTGAGCGTAATCTTATCGCAAGCATTTATATGCTCGAGTGCCAGCAGCTGTGGATTTTAAAGTCCAATTTATTTCTTAGTTGGATTTTCTGCTGGCTCAAGGAAAAATGAACAACATAAGGCAAGCAATCGACTTTATCTATAAATCATTGCGCTTGTTGGCATGTCCAGAGTTTACTGAATAACTGGTGTCAATTATATATAATAGGTTAATGACTTAATAGGTAGGTGTAGTTATTAACATGGTAATAAGTGGAAGTTTTGAATAATGGAGATAAATGATGAATTGCATTTATTTTTAAATATTTCTATATTTTATTAACTTAAGTTTTGTTTTATTTATTGGCAATTATCATTTTTGGAAAGTCACATTGTGTCATTTTGGTTGCCTATATACTATCAAAACAAGATATTGTTTTTTTTTGTAAAAACAATTAATTAGTTGCTGAAAGAATCAACAAAACTGGTGTTATTAGTTATTAAACTTCTTTATTAAATGGTAAACAATAAATCATGTTATTTGGTTGACGCAAGCATCTCTCCATTATAACAAAACTTTAAAGACTAATTGCTTGTCACAAAGTAGATATTTTAAAATATTTCTTTGATTAAAATAATTTTGCATTATTATAATTTTCAAATATGAAGCTAAATCAGTAGTATTGCTTTTTAATTTCGTTTTAGCAAAACCAAATTCAAACCAAAGAAGTCAAAAACAAAATATTTAACAGTCCCACAATTGTTCTTTGTATTTTAGCCAATTTCAACATTTATTTAAATTATAGCTTATTTCAGTTCTTGTTTATAATCACAATATTTTTAAATAATCACATTTTGTTATCATTGAGTTAATGTGGTTGCCTACACTTCTATTCCAACTATAACTAGATTATTCTCGGATTTTGTACATTTTCTATCCAGTAACAATAAATAACAAGCTTATACTACTGTAAAAGTATATTTAAAGCATCTATTACATAAATAATAATTTGAAAGTAAATTAATGCTATATATAATAAATCATTATGTTTGCGAATTTACATCACAGTGTACATTGTCCCGGTGTAAAAAAGAGTTAAAAACGTTAAAAATATCATCACTTAATTTTGTCAATGTTGCCCAGAGTAAAGTCGTGTGTCCAGTTTTTATTTCCGTCGCTCGTGCGACATTCGCCAAAAATTGCAAAACTGATTCAAATATAAGTGAATTACCAGTCAGACGCCACGAGACGCTTTTCACAAATCTTCATTAATCCAGCATAAAATAAAAAAGCGAATCTAATTTTAATCAATGTTAACCATGTTACCTAAATACCTAATACTCCATCCTTAAAATTAGAAACTTCAAATGCAGCCTGCAACACTAATTCTCTATTGCAGCTCTGAGGGTCCTATACCTTCCTTTTTGCATTCGTATTCATTTGTAAAGTTTCATCAACTCCTTTGAAAAGTTACATCGCACTGTATAGCTAACAAGATGACAAATTAATGAATTAAATATTAGGCAATTAATTGTGGGTCTGCAATAAGCGCTGCGAAGGATAACATGTACGAAATAACGAGTAACATCATATATGCACGCTTTATTTTAATATTCATTGTGTTACTCGTTTGTTACTGCTGGAGTTGCCCTTAGGTGGTGTATGCACTAATTACGCAATGTTTGCAGTGCGATGAAAGGAAAGAATAATTTTGGCGTTGATAAAAAGTTGAAAAGATTAAGGTGAAAGTTAAGCAGGTTTTCTGAGAAAACACAAATAATATTTTTGTATGAAAAATTATTTATGGTTGACTTTAGGTGAATCTATCTCTGTACTTTACTGTGCCAACAATACAAAGCGAACATTACTATAAAGTATATTTATTGCTCCATTAATGTTGCTATCAGTTGGAAGTACCTTTCATTTCAATAAATGTCATAATGCTGTAAAATAATACAGCAGTTTTTACAAAATATATGGAGGTTTACTATAAAATATTGTCAAGTAAATGTTAATTTAGCATTACTGTTAATTTACATATCTTGTCACAAAATTCAAATATCTTTTCTAGTTTGTTAATTATTAAAGTTTTTATTGTGAGATGCGGCTTTTCATTAATTTTATTACTCTCAACTTTAAAGACTAATTACTCGGCACCTAAACGATATTACGCAATACATTTTTCTTTAAAGAAACTTAGCACTCTTATATTTTACTTATGTAAAATATAAATTCTAAATGTTAATAATTAATAATAAAAAAAATTTTTTTATAAAGCAAAGCATTTTTTATATTAAATTCTCTTAAGTTTGTAAATATTGTTATAAATAATTGAAATTATTTATAACAATATAAAAGTCCGTCATGGGTGAAAATAATTTCTCTACTTCACCTTAAATCATTCCCTAACTCACTTCCCCGAGGTTGTGTAAACTAAGCAATTAATTTGCATGATTTGTTAATAACCTAACTAATGACCTACGTAATAATCAACTTAACTTGACACATAAAATGTTGGTAGATGGCAGCAAAAAGCAATAATTATAATAAATTGGCATAAGTGGTTTTTAAAAATTCTAAATTTAATTATAAGAATATTCAATGCAAATATTGTCCTCGGCTTTGTTTGGTTGACGAAATCTTTTTTTACTCTATATACTTAGTCGTGTTGTCAACGGTTTTGTCAAAAATATTCCGAATATTTTCTGCATTTCCACAATTTATGCGATTGCAATTGTATGTTGCGCGTAGCTGCTCGCTGCAATTTATTGTCCTGCTGCTTGTGTGAGTGTGTGGCAATGAGCATCGAACATATAGTTTAATTATTTTCGCACTGGTGACGCGCTCAGCACTAAAAATAAACATTTTATTACCGGTTGCCGATTATTGCTGTATGCCAAAAGTGCCGTTTTTTGCAGTAGAGCAATATTAATTTACCAGGAATCAATAAATATTCAATGTTGAGGTTATGTTCATCAAAATATTCTAACTTTTCATTATTTTACGATCAAGGGTTCTGAAAGAGAAAATGGGCAAGAAACCTAGAAGGAATTAAATGCTATTGGTTTCCTCATTAACCTCACATCTTTGAACTCAAATTACTTAGTGTATGAGAGACATTGTAAAGTATTTCTTTAATTAGTATTAATTAGACATTTATACAACATTCCTTGTCATGCTTAGACAATTCATTATTCACCCTCATCAATCACTGGGATTCAGTGTGCAAGGTTTCATGGTGATTGTGAGCGAATTGTTATCCATGCTGATCATAGATAGACATCGTACTCAACCTGCCACTCCGAAGTGCCTGGTCCCTGGACCTTATGTTCGGGAACATGCAGACCTCCAAAGAAAGGTTTTAATTATAATGCTGGAGGTATTAGCTGAATTGGGTGATGACAGATCAGTGGAGTCACAAGCCAGCGTGTTCTTAAACGTGCTACCAAAACGGTTTCATACTATTTATATTTTTAGATAATTACTTTTCTGGAGTCAACGTGATATTATACTAGTAAAAATAGTACAAGTGAATAAAATAGAAGGTTGTTGCAACGCAAGCATCAAATTCAATAAACAAGTTTGTTTAACCATGTGAAACTAAAGAAAATGATAAAGGAACACAAACAACTGAAAGAATTGAACAGTATGGTAATATGTTTGCTGCGCCTACGCCTGGACGCTCAATAGTCATGGAAATTGTGTATGGAGAGCCGCCTCCGTCCGATATTATTCTACAATTTGCATATGCATTTCTAGCCGGATGTTGCTTGGAAATGCGGAGGGTCCGCTTTTCCCAGCTGGAGATCTGACGGTTTACGCCTGACGCCAAGCAACTCAAGCTACTTGAAAGTCTTTTAAAAGTCACTTTAGCTCTCTGCTATTATCGTGAGTCAAACGTCAAGTGCACAAATCGTTTACTTTTCAGTTCTCGGTCAGTACTCACACTTGACAACAGTGTATTTCGTGAATAATTTATCATCACAATATACACTTAACTCAAATTCTGACATATCTAATATTAACTAGTTTCAAACTAATTTATCAGCATATGACGCTGTCACAACTTTGTACTTCCGGCATGTGGGCTGATACGCAGTTGATCTGCAAGAACGTAAACAAGGCGGTTGGCCGGAGATGCACAGCACACCGCCACTCGCCGCCGTCAACGCGCCCGCAAGTCTATTAATTATGCGACACACAACTTAAACTTGGCAACTTGTGGACTGTGCCTGCAATGGGCCAACTAGCCAATGGAGCCAACTGATTCGTAACTGCTTATGGGATAATACTACTTAGTGCAGTGCTTTCCAAATTTCAGATGATTGTGCCTCACTTAGAAAACCAATTTGGCTTAGGTTCTCTTAGTCCATTATGTTTTCTTCTATCCAGTACAATTATTGTAAGGTTATAATGATTTGAGTTTTGTTGAATAGATTTTCCCAGTTTGAAAAGCGCTGACTTTGTCTAATTGATTATTTTAAGGATGTGAAGCAATTTTTCACACTTCAGTCAAAGTGGAAAACATTTAGTACTTGGGTGGATAGAGACAAATTATTTAATTGCAGTAACCTATAAATAGTACATTTGGGAAGCAGATAAATTGAAGGCAAATATAAAATGAAATTTATTTTAGTAAAAATAACAATGTGATCTTGTAGTTTGTAATGGTAAATTAATAAATGTCACCTCATGTGCAGCAAGAAATATTAAAAATACATTTCAAATAAATCAGCGTTCAGGAAGACAACATGCAATTTATAAACATATAGAAAAAGAAAGACAATTTTTGCATTTTTAATATCCAATAAATGCTGCTCAATATATTGAGCATCAAGCATCTGCGCATGCGCACTACAAATTAATTTGTGGAAAATTTTGTTTCGTACAGTAATAATTGATGAAATTATTTCATCTATAAATGGCATTTTATGATATAAATGTGTAAATGCTCTGCTTTTATAATTTATATCACTTTTTATTTTTTACTAATTAAAATAATGGCTGCTATTCAAGTTTCATAAACTTTATAATTATTTTACAACAATTGTCTATGGTAACATTTGATTAGATTTTATAATTACAACATCTGAGTTAAACATTTTATGCTTATTTTAGTAATAAGTAACAATATAATAAATTACCCAAATATTTGCCTTTGTTAGATTTTCATAAGCTATTATTATTATTTAGAGCGTACTGTTACCTATGCCGGATATTAACACCGTATTCATCCTCCACTTTATTATATGCATTAACCATCCTTATGATTAGTAGCATTCAGCAAGAGCATATATTATATACTATCAAATTCACAGCAGAATTCTAACCTATGTTTCCCCAACAATTGTTTGATTGACTTTGCTACAACCTGACACATAACCAACTGAGCTGACTAATTAAACTTTAAAATGATACTTCCTTCCTTCCATGTGTAAAAAAGTTTTAATGATTTGTTGTCATGTCATTTCATTGCCAATTAAATTTTCTTATTAAAATCATACCTTAAACCTAACCTTTTTTCTTTCAACAATAAGCTTTTTCCTCACCATTGAACCGAATCGCTGTCAATGTTTTCGTGCACATTATACAGTCCATCATGTCGTGCCACTTGCCACAATATTCCATCGCAACAATTCACTGGCGGCGGCGTTGGCGGCGGCACGGGCGACCGATTGAATTGAAAAGCTTCCACTGTATTAAACGCTATTAATAGCAATGCGAATCCAGTGTGCGAAACCGACTCAGCGATGCGTACGCACGAATCAAATATCATTTGCGAATGTACACAAACAATCTACATTATTATCATGACAATGGTGCTTTTATCACCATCATTTCAAGCTGGAATATATGGAATACTGGAATAATCACATGATAACTTCATGTTACTTTATACCATATCAAATTTAAATCAAAACCTTCGTAATGTACTTAATTATTTAAGTCCAAAGAAGTACGAGGAAAATTACTCAAATCAAGTATAAATCGAATTGTACATGTGAGAAGATTCTTGAAAAGAGGACTTAAGTCAAATTTACTTAAGTCATCAAAAAATGAGCGAATGGAACATAAATTCGTTTTATTCCACCAAGTTTCTCAACATTCTATTCAATGTTGATCTAACTCTCTCCCAAGCTCGATTGTTGATGAGTGATATGATATGTCCTGGCCACACATAATTAATGCTTTTTATTGCAGGTCAGAGCTGTGCACCACGTAAAATATGTAGTTATATAATCTAACAATGATAATTGCACTACTTGCATTGGTCTTGTGTCCTTGACATAGAAAAACAAATCCTGCCGTGTAACATCTGTTTTCCTTTTGTACAAAATTGACCGTAATATTCATGACAACAACATAATCTTGTAGGATGTGGCAACCTAAATAGGTACCGTATATGCCTCATGTAACTAATAATAGATAGCAACTTGAATATTAAAAATTATACTAAAACGAAATAACTCAGTGTGAAGAACTTAATTAATCCTAGATGGCGCTCAAAACGCCTGGAGTCGTGGCGTTGCGTTGGTGTAAAAAATTCGAATGAGTTGCAATGACATGAGCAATTAATTTGTCCCGTGATCCTAATTGATGTTGGCATGACAATTTACCACGCCATCATCTCATTGTTCAAGTGCTATTGTTCTTAATTTCTAGGGTATCCGAGTGTGTAAGCAGCGCGTCATGCTTCAGATGCATGCGCATGTCTGTCAATCATCAATTTGGATGAGAAAAACAAAATCTATGGATATTGTTTTAAATTGTGGTGATTATGAATTTATGCGTATTTAGATGGAGTAGAAACGTAAAATGTTTTAGTTGTGAGATGATTTGTTCTGAGATGTTAAATTTTTTTTAGAAGATTTCAGCTTTTATTTGGAATCATAATCACAAATTTCAAACGGGTGCCTTTTCAATTAATTTTATTCGGTAATAAATAAAAATAAAAACAAATTGCTATATAGTGATATAATTACTACATTTTTAATGATAAGTGTTTAAATATTATAAAAATTTCAAATTCACTTCAACTTGCTTGTCTTTGAATAAAGATAACCCATGAATTATAAATATTTGTGCTTCTAAACAATCCTGTTTTTGTTAAAAATTATTTAAAAAAGAAATAATCATATAAAAACAATTGATGTCATACTAATTTGCATATCAAATTGAGGAGAATTAAATCCTTGCCATTTTTCATTTAAGTTTTTTTATCATGAGACGTTCACATTTCAATTTTTACAAATTATGGTTGTTGTATGTTAATAACGTTTAGTTTCATAACCTTGATATTAAGCAATTTGTACTAACTTTGTGTTGGTAATAAACTAGATTGCAATGATGACTCTAAATTCTGATGATTATTTTATATGCATCCAATTTTTGTGTAGAAAAATAATTCTTTGTTTTCAATATTATTAATACAAAATAAAAAATTATTATCACATAATACTTAAAGAATTTTCATTACGTTTTGTTCATAATAATACCTTTTTCATACTCTAATATAGACAATTTTAGTGAGGAAAGATATATGAACATACAAAAATTATACAGAAACAATTAATATTGAACTGTATTGAATAGCAAATAAATTTAAATTGAATTCTTTAAATTTTACATTTTAAATTTTTCCTCTTCCCCCCTTCCCCTTCTCCCATTTCCAACCAAAAATTATCAAAGTAATTCAATTTGTAAAATTTTACACCCTCTTTTTAAATCATTTTTTGTCTCCTGCTTAATTTCATTTTTTTGTAAATCACCAAGATACTCTCAAGTGAAACCTATCTACTCCTTAACCTCTTTAGTCTCGTAGCATATTTTTCACTTTCTTAAACGCTCTTTCCCCGCTTGCTAATACAGAAATCTGTTAATCTGTTTGATTCAATCTAATCAGTAATAATTTTGTTTCTGTGCCAGCTATAAATTTACCGTAAGGCTTCTATACTTGTACCGTCGTGTTGGGCTCAGAAATCTGTCGCAAAGGTTCTTACGGTTCCTTTGAGGTTTCTGGATTGTCTCAGAAGAAACGCGCTTGAAATTAATTAAATTTAAGATGGATAGGAACTTACCAAATTGAATTTACCTTTTGCAGGCCACCCAGAACCAGGTCAGTAAGGAGTTCTTCAAGTTGGGTTAAGTTCTTCAACGTCCCTACATATCTTGTCGTCCCTTAATTTAGCTACACTTACACAGCACTCTCTACATCACACTTTGCTTGCGTGATGTGATCCGTTAAAATATGATCCCAATATCCTAGAATCCTAGATGAAGTATTCTCGTAAACTTTGGCACGTTGACACTGAATGACACTGAATTTAAGCAGTGATGGTGTGGTATTTGTTTAACGGCGTGGCCTATATTACACTAATGCGAAAAAAGACGTCGTCAACTGACGGTTTGTTATTTATAACCGGCGAGTCCGATGCCGCTCACGCCGCCTCGCGCACTGACTGCCCACCACCGATGGCTATTGTGGTCACATGCGATGGCACTGTTGGCACCGTTAGTGCGTTGATTGCCTTAGATTAGCGTCGCTCGGACAGGAAGCTCCGCAGACGTCGCCGCCGCCACTGCCGCCGTCGAGGATGTGCGTTTGACCGTAGACGTACGCACTGGGTCGATTGGTCTATCCCAAGCCACCGGCGGCGGAGGGGTTATTTTTATATTGGTTCTTCATCTCAATATATTCAGATTTTCCCCACAGTTGAGGTGAGATAAAACGGAGGGACTTGGAACTAGAACAGACAAGTGAATTCCTAATAATACAATATTGTTTAATATTGACAAACAAATTAAGAGCTTTTCATGTAAAGTTTTGAAATCATGGTGTCAATTAAGAGATTACCATATCACTTATAATTTTATATATTTACTCATTAAAAAATATCTTTTAAAAACATACTTTTATCATACAATATTGTTCCGTGTTCGCCATTCCCTATTATTTTTATTTAGGTCTTTATTTGTCCTATAAATTATTACACAGGAAAGGGTCATTTAATAAAAATAAATGAAATAAAAAATTTTATGCTAAAATGCTATTTTCCTTAATATCTCAAAAACTATATAATTTATGAAACTACTATAAACAGCAAAGTAGACACTATTAAATGCATTTTTACTATGTATAATAAACTATTCGTTTAAAATAAATCTAGTAAAAGATGTTTTAACTTTATTCTGCTACTATCAAATGTTAAGTACTTAATGGTAAACTTATAATTTTTTATCATAATTTATAATACAAGAATAAAATATATTTGTTATAATATTTGTAGTTTTCTTCTATTCGTTTACTGTAGAAAGTATGACGTTTTAAACAAACATGTAAAACTAAAAAAGTTGCAAACGTAACAATATGTTGTTTTGTACTATCAATATTACCTTCATTAACATGCAGAATATAGAAATATTCGCAAAATTACAATTCCAGGTAAATACAGTAAGCATATAAACTATAATATCAAACAACTACGTTTACCTTGAAGATCCACACTTCCCAAGCGTAATTTTTCTTGATTGCATCACAATAAATACACCAACTTGATGTCTCTGTCGCAATTTAAGTAATTCGTGTAGTTACCTTTATTATTTAATGATTATATTTGCTTACAATCAATTAGTACTTTGTAAAAAATGCATGATTGGAGTTGTTGACAGCAAGCGATGGTAAAAGTTGCAAACAGAAATTTACATCTTCAATGTTATTTTGATTGCAGAACTAGATTACTTTCCAAAGATTACTAGTTTTAAATAAAACTAATACTATTAATGGCTTTACACTCAGACAATTATTAATGTTATATAGTATTTTAGGCAATACTTTGCTACTAAGAAGTTACAACTAAGTTGAGTGAACACGGAGTGAAATGAAATACATTTATTAACGTTGAAACTTGATAAAATTAAATAAAGTTTGGAATTTTTGGTTGGTGATTTAAACACCATACAATAGATAAGACATAAGCAATGTATTTAGGAAGCTACAAATATTGTCTATAGGCAGACCTAATTTTGAATTACTTGTTACCGTTTTTTGTTGAGCTTTAGTGATATTGGATAGGATAGAATGCATTTGATATTTGTGATATTAGCGCAGCAGATATAGAAGAAGGCACTTATTAAGACAATTAATTGGATGCAGTGTTTGAGAAAATACTGAATGATGCTTAATCAGGTAATGCATTTAATTTCTACATTGCCAATGTAATTTGTGTTTGGTTAGTCAATTTAATTAACGCTGAAATTAATTTCATATAATTAAACTGTAAAAAAAGTTTTGGATTTTCTTTATATTTCTATGCTAATCAGAAAATTGTTGTTATTTTTATAAATAATTAATTTTTTGATATTTGGCAATTTTTGTCATATAACGAATTCTAAAACTATAAATAAAGAGAATTTCTATATATAAATATAGAATATTATTTAATTAATACTAATTACAATTACTATATTATCATCATAATTATTCTTATCTTGTACCCGTGTGTGATTGTGAGTGTTGTATTGTAACCTCCCACATTCACCACATAATGCTACATATATTAAAGGTAGGCAACACGTTGAAAACGTTTTAGACATTAACAAAAAACTAAGTGACAAAGTAAAGTAATATAAAAACATTCTATATTTAAGTGTTTAATTGGTTTTGTGTATGAAGTATTTGATATTCATTGTATTGAGATTGACACTTCCTGGACATTTGATGTTGTAAAAATGTTTTTGACATGTTGCTTTCTTCACTTTAACTTATTAGTTGTATGCATTTGATTTAATTTAGTGCGCAGCACTCACGGTAGTGTCGTTGTCGTAGCCGATTCAAGCGCCACAAAGACACCGTGGTCTAATGGCTACAAATCCTGGAAACTGTATGACAGTCGACCCTCAGCCACCGCACAAGTATCATCTATTGCAAGTTACTCTCCTCGAAAAGAATTCTACACCTTATCATATACCATTAGCACCACTGATCTCTAATACACAATTCAATTCTACAGCACAAGTCTTTAAGGCATATATTTATGTTACATTAATAGTAAATCAGTATATAATTTGTTGACTCTTTTAAGTTTAATAATTGAAAGTATATTAATTACACTATAACTTAATAAACTTTCAATTACTTATTTTATAGAAGAATCTCAGATAACTGAGAATTTAATAGACTTTTATTGTGTTCTATAATAAGAATCTAATAAATTACTTAGCTTTCAAGTTATTTTAAAAAAGTAATTTTTTTTAGGTTTTACCACTTTTGAGCGGATGTAAATTTAAGTTGAACTGAGATAGTTTGCTCTCCAGTTTATTTGTATTCAGAAGCTTGGTTACCATACCTCTAAATCTCTAAAGCTTCTAATAAATAAACATTCTTAAAACCCAAATTCTCATTTCCTATAACGTTTAATTAACTGATGTTCTCATTTATGTTTTGCCTCTCAACATTCTCACAGCAAGTTAGATAAATCACACCTGCAACGAACGGACATTAGACAAGCAGCAAAATTACGTGTAAAAAAGTAAGTGTAAAATTTTTATCGGCCATAAAGCCAGTTTAATAAAGCCGCTTTACTGCAACAGGGATGATTCTGCTTGTACCGTCCTCATTCTTGTATTGCAGCGCTTCGTTCCAATACCAGTACGTGCATTATTCGAAAGAAATTGCGCTGAATATAGCTACATACATCTAGGTGGATTCATTTAATGTGGATATTCTGTGCTAGTTTCATGTGTATTGGTCCTACCTTCGCTACATGGACACATGGCAGGTGTAATGTGGATGTGTAATGTGGAGCGGCTTGAAAGAGTAAATTGTATTCGAAACTGGTAATGAAGACTGTAACACGCATAGGGAATGTGTAGTGTGCAAATTGGAGAGGCGGCAGTATCATTAAGCTAGTTTTGTGAATGTTATGGATCTACTTAGCAGGAAACAGATATGAATAGCAAATGGGATGGAAAGGTTGGATGTAAGGACTGATCTGATATGAGACGATAGTAGATTTGATTGGAATACACCTGATGTTTACAAAAAGGT
>JAODGC010044679.1:10259-32766 GCA_027574925.1 Ecitoglossa quadriceps | reverse complement strand
AGGTTGGATGTAAGGACTGATCTGATATGAGACGATAGTAGATTTGATTGGAATACACCTGATGTTTACAAAAAGGTCATATTCTCCAATGTTATTGGTAATTGATATTTTAAATGTTGTAGAAATTGTAAAGCTCCCATTCTTGCTTTTCCAAATTTTTTCCTGGAGTGTGATGTCACTTTAGGGTCATGCCTAGAGTAAATCTAATCTAATTTGATGTAGAAACAGCTGCACTCAATAAAGTCCAAACCATGAAAATTTTTGCAGTACACATTGAGTACGCTTTCGGTTTCATCAATTTTGAAAATTTTCAAATAAACTAATTAATAATACTTAAACTCTATTGGGATGTAGGCTTTTTGCAACTTTTACAGTGATTATAAGAATCACTATCATAGTATTGTTTGTATTGTCATTGTTTGTAATATGCCTATTGGACCAGTTATTCTCTAAGACGGGAAAAATTAAAAATTTTTATTGTAAAATTAAATAACCTTCTGCTTATACAAGGTAGAGAAGAAGCGCAAGAGAAAATGCTTAAAAGCACGTCGAACCAGCTCTCAGCTTTACAACGCAAATATTGCCTTTCAAGTATGCACTGAAAATCAATAATTTAAGCTCTGTGTAAAGCACGTGCGGCACTTAGCATAAATATAATGTGCATAATAGCAGCGATAAGAGCAACATCTCCCATGTGCAGTGCTAACATCATTTGCATTAGTGACATAGCAAGCTTTACAGATTGAAATCGTGCTTGTTGCATGCGTATTTGGCAAAGAAACAAATTATGCAGAGCAAGCCAGAAGCAGACATTGATGATAATGTGTATTAGCATATTTTCAAGTAAAGCACAAGAGAATTAATTATCAAAGAGTAAATTGAAACTTCAAATTCAAAGCGGAATGATTTCATTGTATGTTGGGTTGCATAATTTTTTTTTATAAAGAAATCAAGCAGCAAATATGATAGTGTTTGGATAATCTAATATTAGATTTATAACTTTTAACCTGTAATCCTTTGCTAGTAATAGTTGTTTTGATATTAGCAAAGCCAGTCGAAGAGTTTTAAGCATTACCCTACAAACTTCTTATTGTTAAGAAAAAATA
Organism: Ecitoglossa quadriceps; assembly: GCA_027574925.1. NCBI lineage: Eukaryota > Metazoa > Arthropoda > Insecta > Coleoptera > Staphylinidae > Ecitoglossa > Ecitoglossa quadriceps. The sequence goes on along the minus strand of JAODGC010044679.1, from coordinate 31,660 downwards.
TCAAGTTAACTAAACCGAACAATAATTTAATTGCAAATTATGCTCTGTTTCATCTCCTTTATTTGAAATGTTAAGCTTTAAATTTAGGGATAGTTATTTTAGTGTGCGTTGGGTTGCATAACTTTTATTTGAAAAATAAGCAGTAAATTTTTATACTTTTCTAGTATTTTCTGGCGTTTCTTGGCATATTTCTAAATAGATTTTGTAAAATAGTTGTTAAATATATTCTCTACTTATTCCTTCTATATTATATTTAAGTAAATGCTCACTATATCTAATATTTCTTAGGCAACTGGAACACCAATCTGAAGCGTGCTTAGCACACTAGTCGCGCAATTTTCCACGCGCATGCAAATGCACTTATATTGAGAATTTCCACGAGTTACGCGCATATTCAGGCCGGTTATTATTTGCGGATGCACAGCCATCGTTGGGCGCACTGATCGTTAAGTTCGGTAATCCCAGTGGTTTAGCGCTGGCTGGCGAAACTATAAAGTGGTCATAAAGCACCTTAAATATATAGTCTGTTTGCACCCGACGCGGAAATCATGGGAAACTCATGCGGGAAATTGCTTTCGGCCACAATTCTCAAAATATAAAAATGTCATAGACATGCTCGAGCGCAAGCCAAACTTGCATAAAACAAAAGATATCGTATCCACTTCACTACTCATACCATCAGTATTCTGTCAAGTTTGATTGATTTTCCTAGGTTACTTATTCAAGAAAATTAAATAATGCTGCTAATAGTGACTATTGGTAATAAAAATGCCAACCTCTCACAAGGATGTCGTTAAAAAATTGTGGTTGGTGGCAATTCATTAGGCTATTTAGTGGAATTTACGAGCATCGATAAAGACATTTGCGATTAATGGAATAACAAACACGCGGCGGGTGTAAACAAATCGCTTCGGAGGCTTACTCAGTTGAGTCTAACTATCTATTGGTAAACACTGCTCAGAAGCGACTTTACTCAGCACATTGATGAAATGAGTCGCGAAACAAACGGAAAAACGTCGGAATTGCTCGTAAACTTTTTAGGTAACTGTCAACTACTGCGTGTAACTTTAACCTACAAGTCGATGAAAAACGATGAAAGCTGTAATAGTGAAGGTTTGAAGGTTTTATTTACAATGCTAATTTGTATTGTAAAATTTAAATTTATGGCTGTGCATGTCAAATAAATAATACAAGTCAATTATTTAAAGCAATAAATAAGGTTTGAAACAATAATTTAAAGCTTTAGTTTTAGACTACAATTTAGGTTTGAAGGAAGGGAGTGTTACGTTCTTGTATGTTGGGTTATATACTTAATAGAGGATACTTACTTGAACCTAATTTCTATTAATTTAGATTATTCGCTTTTAACATCAATTAGAACGATTTATTCTGGAACAATTAAAAATGATGCTGATGATGTGAAGTGGCAATCTCAATAATAAAATCAATATGTTTAGTTGAGAAATAATTTACAAAAAAAAAAACATCTGCTTATTGCACTGAATGTTGTGTTGCCTATCATTATATTATTTAAACTTTTTTTTTATATTACCTTGAATGAATAATTGATCTTTAGAGTGCTAATCTGTTTTGTATCTGTATGCCGGATATATATCAACACAGTATTCAACATCCCACCACTGTCCGCCAAGTTGTTGAACTATTTATTCGAGAAGATGCAGGTATTGCCTATATAAGCCAATAACAGTCAACGTATGATATTCCATTAATTTAATTTCAGCTTATCTAATCTGTAGTAATTTACAGATGTAGATAGTATTTCTGAATGACGTCACATAGCTTACGTTATTTCTACCCACTTATATCATTTATTATACACCAACTGCACTAAGACAATGCAGTGTACGTGGAGACGGGCGACTCCACTCTAGTTTAGTAAGTGATCGAACAACGATTTCCGTGCTGCTCCGGACGACATGCATTCCGCCGCCGCCGCCGTCATGCTTCACGTTATCAGCGTTGCACGTCATTATCAAACTGCGAGGATAAAAAATATAAAGCACGCCCGCGATAAGGCACGTTCACACACGTTTGGAACGCGCCTTGCGCGCCTACCGTGCACGCACATTATTCATCTTGGCTTATAAATAATTATCAAGATGTGAACACATATCCAATGTACGTTCATGTTGTATTGCTTTGCTCTTTGCTTCACATTATGCTAATTAGTAAAGCCGGGGTATTAATGACAGTTAATGACATTCTAACAATGTGATAGAATTTATGGATGGAAGTTTTATTTACAGGACAAATAATGTTATACAAGGGCAGGTAGTGGAATATGAGTGGAAATTGGAGGTATTGTAGAGAACATGACTTGCAATGATTGATTAATCTTATATTTACATATTAATCTGGTTAGTGTGGTTATGTTCATTAGGTTTGTTTAATTTTATTGGGACACTAGCTAATAAATTTTGAGAAAAATTATCTTTAGTATCTTTATTATATATATATACTGAAGAAAGTAATACGCTGCAAACGTTCTAACCAAAATTAATAAGCAAGTGTCATAAAATAAAATAAACATAACCTAATTTCTTAGATTAGATGAAAATTTATGATGGAAATTACTTAATAGATACTAATAACATTAATGAAAAGAAAATTAAATTATTTTCATTAGTTAAGATGGGATAAAAGTTTAAACTGCTTATTAAATTGATTAGCAACCAGTTAGGTTTCCAACAAATAAAATTAGTTCCTTAAGGAAATACCCATTTAAACCACTTTAAAATTTAATTCAAAATAAATTTGGTTATTTCTTTATTTATATTAACCATTTTAAAGTATCTTATATACTTTTGGGTGAATAAAATTTAGTTGAAGACACTAATTTAATTTGATAATATTCTTCATATGTATTTTAATTTAATGAAGAACGGTTTTCGTAGATTCCAATTTATTCCTTATAAAAATTCAATCAAAATTTTGTTAAACATATTTATCCAATGCATCATCAATTTTATAAACTTTTAGCATCAATGAAAATTTAATTGACACAATCCGCCAATCCAGTCATTGCTACAAGCTTTTACAGCCACGTTGATATGCTGCACGGAAAAATCGCCAAGCTTTGAAATGTGCTTTCCGAATCCGTGTTTTGCTTCATTTGCTGGAGGCGGCAGGCAGTTGGGCGTGTAGACTGTGCATCTGTTTTGCCCTGTTTTAATACGACTACCTATTAATCCATTTGCTTGAATTTACGGAATTCAATTATTTCACGCTTTATTTGGTACTTTTTTTTTCTTTAGAGAAAATTGCAGCTGACAAAATGCAGTAAAAAATTAGGGAATGGAATCGAAGAAACAGAGTATATTATTAGAAAATGCAAGAAAAATATTATAAAATTATGGATTTAAAAAAGATTAAGTTTAAATTGATTTAATATATTTATGTGTTTTTTATTATTTATATATTATTCTTTATATATTATTCTTGATTACAGTAAAACACTAGATTATATTAACGAAATATTTTTTTCTGAAATAATTAAAATGTGCAGGAATTAATTAAATATTAAGAGCATAGAAAATAATTATAAATTTAATCTAATTAAATAATATTTGTTTTATTTTCAATAATTTTTAAGTTTTTAAGGTTTTACCAACTTTAGGTTATATTATTTTCAAATATTTTGGGTTGATATAAATAAGTCTGTAAACCTATAAAAGAAATAAATTAAATAAGATATTTTCTGCATTAGATTTTGTTAATAAACTAACATTAATTTATAAACACTTATTCCATTGAGAAACAAAATTAATTTGGCTACCATTTAATTTCTTTTGCTTTTTTTTGCAATTTTTGTCAATATTTAATTATTTTAAAATATTAATCCTCCATTAAACAAAAACCCTAAAAATAAGCATTAATCAACGCAGATTACAACTAGGATAACTGCAAATGTTTGCAAATCATTTTCCAGTTGATTCTTATTATTGATTTATGTGCGACGAATGTAAATGCACACCATTAAGAATAACGACCATAGCATTGTTAAATGCTCACCTACGGAAACACGTCCAATATTATACTATCATACATCTACATGCACACAGATTGCAAATGTAGATGATAACATACCCAGCAAGAGAATGGGAAAAAAACGTGCTTAATGATAGACTTTTAATGACTTATTGTACACCAAATTTCGCTTTTGTTCATTTCCATTATGTTTGAGTTGCGCAAAAACTTAAATGTATCAGAATAATACCTGCCAATACAATTCTAAATTTTAAATCATAAATATAAATAAATGAAAACAAATTATGTTGATGGATAAATAAAATACTTACCTCTTTGGAGCATAAACAAATCGAAAACTTTGGTTTCAGTTGAGTTACTGATGAATTAAAATCCACGTCAATTAAAATTGCAATATTTTAGAACGTTACATTGTCCAGTTACAGATACTTTTCCACAGCACTAGAGACTAATCCTTAATGATTGTAATTAATAGATTTCAACGCCACACTTTTCAGCAGAAACGTAGAAACAGTACTTTAATTCACACCATTGCAAAAGTATATATTAAGTGTGTTCTTTTCTATGTGTGGTTTGCTCGCTGCCTCCTCAATTGGGAGTTCCACTGACCGCGTGAAAAGTTTTGCGCCAGGATCAGTGCGGGTTGCGCGCAGGATTTGAGCAGGACGATGTTGCCGATTTTGGAAGCGCACGACTGCCATGCGAACGAGCCAGCGACTGATGAGCGTTGAGCGGCGAGCGCAGTGCGCGGCACACGCGGCCTCCTTCTCCGGCTATTCCTTTTGCCGCCGCCGCCGGGCGCCGGCCGGGATTCCCGTGCCACGAGCATTGATCAAACTGCACCTGCGGGAAGAAAATCCGCACAAATTTTCACCCAATTCATAAAAATCTAGAGCGCTGGAATCACGATGTTGGTGCTGCGTCGGAATGGGCTAAGATAGGTTTTTCGCGCCGGGGAGTTTTCCTACGAATCCAGCACGTACTGCAGTGATGAATTATATTACGGAATGGATAAAGTAAATCTAATGGAAATAAAATACTATTGCAATGTATATATTCATTGACAGACTTTTAGAACAAGAATTACTATTTTGATATTACACAATTTAAATTACTTTAAAATAAGGTTAAGATTTGCCGAGTCCGCTATTTAGTGTTTTGCAAAGTTTATTAATTATGAATTAATAACAGTGAACTTTTGGTGAGAATGACTTGCAATTTGTACTACTAGATTGGCGGTGAATGGTGCACTGTCCTACAGTTCCCTGGATTTGTAGCCATTAACCCTCCGTTTAACTTTCTCGCTTATATTCGAGTGGTAATCGTATACCCTCGTACTAATTCATGGTCATTGAGGAAGATCACAAATCACAGAAGCATTCCCAACGAGAACAAGTTCGGACAAGATTATTCTTGTTTCAGCTTGTGTACACCAGCCACATAACTTTTACCAAGAAATTAATCATCTTCAACATAACATAACGAAATAATGAAATGCAAGGTGTTGATATAACAAACAAAACTCCAACTTTGTATAACTAGAATTCTCAGATTTTAAGAGTGTTCATTAAGAATATACTTCTCTCAAGTTTGCCAACTTCTAACCTTACTCTACTATTCAACTCCTCACTGCATCCTGCAGACCATGAGCTTCCTCCTGCAGGAAGCTTGCAATGTTCCTACACTGCTAAGTAAAATCCAAGTAAGTTTCATTTTATTTCCGCCTTGGCGTGCATGCTTAACCCATATCTCGCAGCATCCTCCGCTATATTTCAACAAATTAAGCTACCATTCACAACATTTAATATACTCCCCTTAGCGCGTAATATGCAACCCACACTCTATACATTGCATTATCCAAATACATTACGAGTTGCTACGAATGTTCGACACTAGTAGTGATATTTCTCTCAGTACCAAGGCGTGGGAGTATTCTGTAACAGTGTCTGGAAGAGTGCAGAAGTGTTAAATGCATTCACAACGTGTTAATAAGTTAGCACAGCCGGCGTTTAGCTGAGAGGCGGCTTGAGAGTTTCCAAGTCGGTTTTATCCTTGTTAAACTAAGTACCTGAAACTGCTGCAAAAGAGGTGGGATTAATCATTTGAGAGTGATCACTAATTTGTAATTAACAATTCAGAATTAGAAGAAATTAAGCAAAATCTTCTTTTGAGAGCAATTAGCCTGCAATTTTATTATTTTGTAAATTGACTTGTGTACTAAAGAAAATTAATTTATTTTTTTATTGTTATCAAAATAAATATTGTGAGTTTGTTAAAATAGTAGTTTAAAAAAATAGTAGATTAGAAATTATTACGTTCATTCAATTAATTGAATTTGGTAACGTAAAATATTTAAACATTTAATTCAACAAGTAACTTTAACATTAATAACTATATAAAAAAACATTAATACTTAAAATATATTAATAGAAATACTCAATACCGTAATAAAAACTTTAATGTTTTACCTAACCTAATCTAATGTAATGCAACCTAATCTAAACCAACTTAACCATAAAATTAATAAATAATTTACTTTTACTTTAACTTAATTAACTTTTCATTACGAATTATTATTTGTTTAAGCTACAGACCAATTAAAAGCTGACTCAAACAGTTGTTACTGTCCTGACTATTACCTTTATATTTGTTAATGATATAAATAATTTTTTGAAATCATCCTTTTGTTCTAACATGTTTAATTCCGTTACTTACAAATAACTTTGGGACAAATTGAAGTTTAATCAATTTTCAAAGCATATTTAATATAAACAAATAATAAATCTGTCTGGTTTTACTTAAATTGTATCTTTCCTCTTCTGATGAGCATACTTTCAATTTTAAAAGCAAAACTTTTTTTCTAAAAATTTAATCCCTATAAGAACAACCTTCTTTCAAACAATTTCATATTAAAGGACATCTACGCATCCAATTTTTCTGGAATATCATTCACCCTAAAGGGAGATATCAACCCATTTCTCTGAACTTTAATAGCTACCTTCTTCTTAGATTTTACGATGATGATCGGTCTTTTAAATTGATTCTGCCCGGCGCGCTCCATTTTCATCTTCCACTTGCTAAACTGCAGGCTTCGTTGCCGGCAACAACCTGCCGAATGAAATTCGGTCCGATTCCGAGTACCAATTTCAAGCGGCACGATTACACTCTGCAATCTCCCTTCTGTATGAAATTGATTCGAACTGCAATGCAGTGTGTATTGCCTTATTACTTACTACGGTGTAGCGTGCAGACGACATATAGTTTCCAATTGCTTGCTGGGCACGTAAACCTGGTGGTGTTTCGCCGCCGACGTGTGTTGTAAAGTAGGATGTGAAAGCCTAGGAAGTTTCTGGTCTTTGCCTGATGCGGAATATAGTCGGGCGCAGGAAAGTTTGGGCAAATTGTACAAACACACAGAGTTATCATTGCAAGCGTCACCCGCAAAACCGAGTTGAATTAACCAAAAATGGTTACACGTATGAAGGGAGGTTTAAATAATTCCTAGAGGAATTCAGCACATTGTAATTATTATTATTCAGGTGTACATAACTAGACGGGAATTCATAAGTAGGTTTTGAATGACAATTCAAATTATGCAACCCAAAATACACAAAAAGATTTCATTTCTAATAAATCATTTGAATCATGAAAATTATGGTTTGAGTGTACTATATGCCACCCAATAAACAATTTTATTTATTATTCTAGTATAGTTGAAAGTAAACATTTATTTAGTACACTATTTGTTAAGTTAGTTTATGATGACGTAATTTAAATTTAATTTACTATAACAATCTCGCATCAAATATAAATGTACTGATATGAATTAGAATGTAATACATCACGGAAGTTTTCCAATTAATCAATATTCTACAAATAAGTTTTCAACACCACTATTCATTCAATGGTTAAAGGATGCGATAATTAATTAGATATTCTCCACTAAACACAAATGAACATGATCTATTAACAATCAAAATATTTGCTTACCAGCTTAAACTTAGTGATTAATTCATTATATAGGGAATACATTACATTAGTGAATTTATTATGGAATTAAATGAATGCACTGACAAAAAAAACTACGTAAAACAAAATACTAAATAAAAAATAGTTGTACTAAACCAAGCAATATTTGTGTGAGCCAAGAAAAAAGTAAAGTCGACTTGTTTCTTAGTTTGATTTTAGCAGGCTTTGTGATTTTCTTTTATGGTTAACTTCTGGAAATTCTTTTGATTTGATTGAGGAATGCCTTACATCACGAATTTTTTCAATTGTTGTTTATTATTAACAAATACTAAACAATTATTTACAAACGCAAACTTACAATTGCAAAATTCAAATTTACATTGATTGGTGGAATCTACAGTCACGAATAAACAATAGGCTATAAATAAAATTATTTAGATTTATTTACGTCATGAATAATGCATTATTTCAATGCAATAATAAAATTCTTAATGTATTTGTTATTTAAAAATGTAGATGTGTAAATGACAAACTAGTTACATGGATGAAATCTTGAATGGATTGGAAGGAAGCAGTTTTGACTTGTCGAAACTTGTGTAAACATGTAGGAACGTATTTTAACGAAGAACTAATGCTATGCAACCCAAATATCACGTAATAATAAAATTACCACAAAAATTACTAAATCGCAATAACATTTTATGTGCTTGGTATATTTATAACATTTAAATATAGAAATTGCATTTATTAATATTATAAGGTTGTTTGTACAAAAGACTTTCATAAGTCTAGGTTGCGATAAATTTTAAATAAACAATTTATTTTTTAGTTTGTCTGTTTCTCTGCCAAGGATCAATATCTTTGTAGAATACTATGAGAATTTAAACGAGATTTAGCGAGATGACATAAATCTATATCAATATGAAAACAAACCAAAGCACACAATCCACTGACAATGAAGACAACCTCAATTGGTATCAATGCAAAATACACAAATCAAATTTTAGTATCATTAATAAGAAAACTAATAAAACAGTTAAAATAAAAGAGATTCGCTCATAATGTTTACTTTTTCTTCACCGGCAGATTAGATTTCACATAGCGCAAAAAACACTTTGCACAATGAACATTATGTACTGCTGAATCAATTGATCATAACCTAGACTGGTACCAAGGCTTAACTCCCATTATCTGGAATTTCTCGATTTATCGTCACTAAATAGAATAGAAATTTTTGGATATTATAGATCGTAGTGGATATGTTTTTGTCGGAAAGGAAATCTTAGGGAATGCGTCGGATAACTGGCGTTTATGTCGAGGGATTTTTGGAGTGTTGACTGCTTTTAGATGCCGTGATTTTTACTTATTTTGGAAATTCTTGGAAGAAATGTGATGGTAGTGATTAGAAATGCATGGGCAAGTGCGTTGAGGGCAGAATCATAAACTTTAACTCGTGATTACCGAAACAGAAAGATCTTTGAAAAATTGGTCAGGAATAGAATTGGGGAGAACGAGATGGATTTGAATTTAACTTTGTTTTGGTGTAAGCCAGTAAAAGAGGGAAAAGAAGTTGTTTAAAGTCAATTTTAGAAAAATGTTGTTTAAATTAAAAGTTAAATGAAATAAGGTAGAGATTAATTTGGTTAATAATAATAGTATGTTACTTAGTAGGAACGTAGAAATAAAGAGTAAATTTTCTACATAAATAAAAGAAACATAATTGCAAGAAAAAAAAATAAGCCGTTTTTTATAAATTTACAATATTTTTTGAATGGAATAAAGGTACATCCCATTCCTTTTTTAAATATGCAACAGATATCTGACAGTTGTGTGTATGGTTGCCTATATCACACGTGTCTTATATGAATAATATTTTGCAATATTAAAATATTGCATTTATATATAATTACTGTTAATTCTATTCATATAATTTATTTAAATGTTCTAACATTTTCTTGGGTAATGGGTAATAATTTTTGTTTCTTTGTGTTATATTTAATAATTAATTTAATATAAAAAAATGTTCATAATTTGTAACAACTTTATGCTATGTATGTTTTTTTAGTTTATCCTTACATCATAATTTTTTCTTGCATTAATGAAAAATCTTCATCTGTTCCAACTTATCTTGGGGCGCCGCAAACCCTAAATATATGCGGCATTCAATACATTCTAACCTTGTAGAAAATGAATTTCTGATCCAATTTTCATCCCTTATTTTAGCCCTTATATTTTTGTGCATCCAATCCACTTATCAGTCCATTTTTGTACCGGTTATCTCTGCTCCGGCGCACCTCGTGTGTTTGAATAAGAAAATCATTATATATCGAAAGATCGGATAGGAAGGACGTGAAACGGAAATCAACCCGGACTATGCACACGCCGATGAATAAAGCCACGCTGTGCAGGACACCCAAGGGGCACATCTCTTTCCGTTTCTTCATTTGTTTTGCTTTTTGCGTGTTTTTTGCAGGTTACGATGGATGGCGAAAGCCAGTATGTAAATTCCATTGGGGAATAGGCTGGTATTGCATGGCGAACGCGGTGAAAATTGATTCGCAAAAAGCAGATGACGAATGAACTCAGGTGAGTTGGCATACGGATGCGGCATTTGAAGAGTCTGTTGACGCGGATATTTTCCTCGCGTAGTAAATTCTGTGATGGCGAATGGGCAGGTGATAAAAATTTCCAAAGTGGAGGTTAGCAGTGACAGGTTGATATGACAAGTTGGGATTTAATTAAAGTTCTGAGGTGTCATTTGCATATGAATAGACTTAATTGAATTAGTTTCGTATTGAATGCGTACTTAGGAACAACTTTGGAAAAGCTTAAGAACCCTTAAAAGCCTTTAGGGTTTTGGGGTTTTAACGAAGTATGTTTAAGGAAATTACATAAATATTTATAAATTTGCAATTAATCTTTACTTATATATCGAGTATTGTTAAAAAATATTTGATATAGTTAATGCAACAAGTAAGGAATTCTTTGTGTTTGTATTGTAGGCAACCCAAACAACATGTCAAACCTAATTTTTATGAGCACTGCACAAAAAGGCTATATTTCATAATTTATATGTAATATATATAAGATGTAAAATCTTAAATTTATGTTTTGGCAATATTTTTTGCAAATAAAAAGTATTTTTGTTCGAGAACTTAATCCTGCTTAAATTCAGTAAGCTTATAATTAATGTTCAATCCTATTCTAAGTAATAACTGTAAAATGAAATAAACTTCAAAATAGTATTGAAGATTAAACATATTTATCTGAATTTCCGATCTAAATTCAATTTTCTCTTAAAAATAAAACAAAAATCTTGAAAACAAAAAAAAATTTGCGTGCTTTCCCACAGATTTCCTACATCACTCTTCCACGCCTGTATATACATCTTTTTAATTTCCTTAATCTGATGACTTTCTCGTTTTTCCAGTCATAATAATACCACAGATTCGTAGGAATTACGCTGAGATTAATATATTGACACAGAATATTTGCATGCGGCGTATTTGCATATAGCCAGTACAACCACCAACTCCATAGCCATAGAGGATGAGCAATGTCGCCGGCGGCAATCACGCGACGTGTGGAAGAAACGTCTGGGTGCGTACATTATTCGCACTCGGTGTATTCACTAATAATTCAATATACTCGTGGCGGCGGTGGAAAATTCATCAAAGCTCACATATGACATACATGCGTATTCATGAAACTGTAATGGATTTTCAATATTGAAATATGAGTGATATAAAAACATACTTTTTAATAGCAATACGGATAAAATGGCACATAAACTAGGTTAGGAATTAACTTACATATTTACGATTTTTTAAAGCGGGTTACTTTTTGTGGTTTTCGATTTGAATTTATATTTATATTGGTATTTTATATATTTAGATGTGATGTATGATGTATTTTATTCAGTCAGTATTTATTTTCAGAATGCAGCTGTTGTTTTTCACGCAATAATGAAATCATTTTTTACTTTTTCACGCGTCACAACTTTTTTCACCAGTTTTAACCACATACATCATGTTTACATGTATTGTATTGACTAATTTCTATCATGAAATCATGTGTATTTATTTATTGCTATTATATTAAATTTATTTATCGTCATCATCTGAGCAATTTGCGTATATTGCGCGACGTTTAAAATTAAACGCCACTTCTATTTTGATGCGTCATTTAATTTTAGATTAAAGATGTTTTCGCAAGCTGTGGGCCACAAGCCATTACATTTTAAGCACACCTCAAACATCCAACTCGCTCATAAACCAATTAACTTACTGAAAATGCCCAAAATAAATATAAAAACACTTTCAACTCGTAAACCCAAGTTGAACGCACATGCTGTTTCTGAAATATCTCACCTAAATCTGTCTGCTTCAAGAAAGAGAAACATTTTCCGGTTTTTATATCACTATTAACTCCAAGCAGGAAACCAAGGAAGGACCACTTCCCCAGCGATTATACTGACATCCTCATATTTTCTGCTTTTCCCTCTTTTGATAAGAGAGCTGCCCAATCCCCATTTCCTGTCTTTTTTTGTTGGCAGCTAGTATGTGGAATGCTATGTGAATATTCTTGGCTGATCCTCGGCGAAATGTGACTTTTGGCAGGGATCAGCTTGGGACACAAAGAAGACACCAAGTTTTAAGCATTTTTTGCAGGCTAAGAGTGAACTATCATCTAAAGTAACATTTTGTAGGACTATCCAACGGATAAATCATGTAGTAGGAAATATTTTATACTCAAGATGATTGTAGGGTAGAGCAGAGAAGTTATTTCCGCTTTGGTAAATTGAGAGTTTGGAAAATAAAAAAAAGTTTTTCAGTTTTTGTACTTCAAAAGTTGTGGTGATTTTGAATGATCTGGTTTTTATAGTTTAAAAGTGGTGGTTATTGGTTAACAAGAAAATCCCATCAGGATAACAGTCCAATGAAGCACAGCTTTGGAAAGTTTAAGAGTTTTATAGAATCTGATTAGATCAGATTTTTACCAAACAAAATTGACTTTTTTATAATTTTTTTTGTTATGCTTGGAAACTATTCTACAAATTTAATTTCATTACATACTAGTAGTATAATATTAATAATTAAATTATTGTTTTTGTATAATCGTGGCACAGTAATGTAGGCAACCCAACAAACGTTCAGTACAACAAATGTGGATGGTAAATTGCAAAATGATATGCTTCTATGAATTATCTCTAATTACTGCTACCAATTGCAACATATCAGCCTTCTTTTGTTTTTTATTTATTTTTTATTTTTTAAAGTTTCGGAAATAATTAATACCAAACAATTTACTTCAAAGAAAATAAACCTGAAGTAAAGATTAAGTCGTTTTCTATGCTAACACAGCAATCGTGTTTCTTCACTGTTGAAAAATTGTACAGGCTTATCCAACAGAACATACAAACAACTGTCTTCTCCCCTCCAATGCACCACCCCTCCAATGCACCACCCCTACAGCATTCACTGCCTCCATCCTATTGCAAAGTAAACAAACGACTCAAGTTGATGGCTAGATTCGAGTGCGTTCACGGATTGCTGATAAATTCAAGAGTGTTCTTAATGTTTGGATGCTTAATCTGTGGATTTTTCAAGAAAAAAGATTTTTGTAATCATCACAGCTGTTTGCAAACACTATAAATGCAAAAGCGAAAAATATTACCGAATTACTTTATAAACATAAAAAATCAACTTAAATTTACCAGCGTGGAAAGAAGAACATATAGTCAAAAAGATGGACAATTCTAAAGCAAATTAAAACGAAATAAGTTTGAAAGTGTTGAAATTTAGATTGTAGAGATTGTGTAATATATAGGTTCAAATTATCTTGGAGTTTTATAACTGAATCTGAAATTTCGTATCCCTGCTGACTTTTTAAATAAAGACGAAGTCATCGTTGAAGTTATTTTCCCTCAAGACTACAGGAGGCGGCGTGCAGATCTATGATTTGTGTCCATAGTGACCTAGATTGGGCCCGTTTTATAAGGTAGAATTTTGCACAAAAAGTTGTGCCAATTTTTCTCAACTGTCGACGATACTATTAATAATATTTTTTGTTGCTTTTAATTAATAATGCAATACATCAATGATCAAATCTAAAAAAAACATATCAAACTATACATAAGATGAAGTTGTAATCACAAAAATTAGTAATGAAGCTAGAAGATTAAATGAATTAAGAGATGATTTTCATTATCAAACGTGCATCATGTGCATCAATGAGACTTGTACGCACTTTCTAATTGAAGCTTTCTAATGAATTGAGAACTTTTGGATTGGATGTAACTGCAAAACACTTATAATTAACCCACACTTATAGTATAATCTTCCCAAATTTATTTAATTTCAGTCAAAAATTGAAATTGAATTGGAATTGTTCATTTCTCTGGGTTTAAAGATACCAAAAGTGAAATATTTCGTTCTGGGCCAATTGATTAAAACAAACGTGTTTGTTTTCTTCATCATAAACGCAAATATCTTTGTCCGCAAAGGGCAACAATACTCCACATTTTCGGGATTCCAGCCGGACCGCAGTGTTCCACGGCAGTCGAGTTTTCTTTTATTCGGCAGATGAAAAGTTAATATTTGCGCATCGCATTGCTTTGCACTCAGTGTTGGAAAACAAGCATGAACCTAGTGAATTACGCAAATTTATTATTTTTAGCGAAAGAAGGCAAAACACTGGGACTCTTGTAGAAGATGAACAATATGATAACAAGAGATAAATCTAGAACGTTTCAATTTTTGTTTTCCATAAATTTCTTCTTGCACAATTAATTGTTCATGAATATGAAATTACTACAAAATACAAATTTTATTACAGCTTTTTAATTTTATTAATACAAACAAAACGATTTTGCTTTAATGTTTGAGGTTAAAAGTGGAATTATGTGTTAAATCAAAAAAAAATTTATTGCTGACTATAAAAGAATTTAAAGTATTAAAAATTAGTAATTAAATAATCTGTTTTAGAGATTATTTAATTACTCAGTTAATTAAGACAGCCTATAAATTTCAATTAAAATTAATACTTAACCTAAAAATAAAGAAATCTACTAAACTATTAAAAGTATATAAATTTTGTGAAAGGATTCAGAATGCTTGTTTAATATTTTAGGAGTTTTTGCTTTGCAATCTCTAATGGTTTTCCTAAATAATCCTTAATCATTGTTAACATGTGTGCTTTGAACAAATAAGATTCAATTCTTGCTTTGAATTGCTTTACATTTATTAGAACAATACAAATATCGGTTCCTTGCAACCGACTTGGCAACTAGGATAGATGAATAAATTTCCTATAAATTGCATTTAAAAGTATTTAGTGTAATTTATAATTGTTGCTGTTATTGAAATTTGGAGATCATTCTCATAAAGATTCAGCATAGAATTCAATTACTTTAAACTTTTTCCTATTTTTCCAGATTTCCATTAAGAAGTAGATAGGTCTAGTATAATAATCTAGTTCCTCATAGTATATATATGACCTAAAAACAAGTCGCTGACATTTAAATGTCCTTTTGAACGGTCTTTGGTCAAAAGTTATGCGTTGAACTTGGTGGCAGCGCCGGGCAAACTTTCGGAATACATTAAAGTTAAGTGAGAAAGCGAAAACACACAATTTGGTTGCAATATTGCAAATTAAATTAAAATGTTTCTAAAATTATTGTTGGATTATGTTTAATTAAATAAATTAAACTAGCATAAAAATAAAACAAAACTGCAATTTAACTTCAAATATAATGAGATTCTAAGTATGAAAAATGAAATGTAGAAATAAAATGATCTGTTAATATATTTTAATTCCTTTGATTCTTTTGATTTTCAACTTTGAAGTAACTTTTTCATCCGTTGCATTGTTCAAAGTGTTTGTTATCGATTTCTTTTTGATCTCAAATGACCAAGGTTCAACAACGTACTATTTCCGAGTCCTCAATATCACAAGTTGGACTTTTGATGCATAGAGCGGAAAAGAGTTTTCTTTTCATTTTGGTCTTGGAGCAACTTGAAATTGAATCAAGCAAATGGAAATAAAAGGGGAAAATTTTTCTATTTTATTTTTTTTTACCATTCATGGAAATACATAAAGTAGTTGATAATTTTTATAATTATAAAGGACTCTTTAAATCTAATCAAAAATGGTCTTTTTTCAGTGAGTTGTTTTGATTTATAATTCATTCCTAAAATAAACGCTCTAAATTTCCTTTTTTTTTTCTTAATTATGCACAAATAAAATAATATATTTCTTAATTTTAAAATTGTTATTACAAAAGAAATATCACTTGAGTAATTACAAGTAAAGAACTTAATTGCAACAATAACGTAATTAAATAATTTTTACTAAAACTTTTCAGCATAGAAATATAAAAATTGTATATTTTTATGTTATCTTCATGAAAATCAGTTGATCTTTAGTTGTGAATAATGATCGCAGAAGGATCTTATCAATTTACAGTTCCAGTATTTTGTAATTCAATTAGCAAATTTTAATTTTCAATGAAACAATATGTAATTATGTAAAATATTCTTTAGTTCAAAGAAACAACAATAAGACATTGCCGCTTTGTCTGATAACAATACATAACCTATTTATGTACATTTGGCAACAACGGACAAACATTTTTCCATGGAAATGACATTTGAAATAGAAAAATATAGAATTCTTATGTTCCTATATTTTACAGTTTATGCAGTGTTCTAATAAGACAATCGATATACTGATTGGATATTGAAATAGAATATTAATTGCATGTTTTATTTTCTGAATAATTCATCATTTGATGTAGTTGATAGACAAAAAATAAATATTTTAATTTCAAAAGACTATGATTTTTGTCTTATTAATTTATGTCTTTAACATTTCAAAATAGATGTCTTATGATAGATTATCTTGCTCGGAGGTCTCTGAAAATATGCAGTAATAATTTACTTGGTCATTATACTGACAAATACTGTAGCGAATGCTAGGGAAGCTACTATTTTAGATGTTTTTTTTTTTGGTTAGGAAACTAAAAACCGTTGAAAAAATTTTCATTACAAATATGATAGAATAAACTCCTGGCAGCTTGTATTACTCGTCTTAGGACTCAATAATATCTTGATTGACATCAAAGACCTTTGATTGTAACTTTGCATCATGATTTTTAAAAAAATTGTTGGCTAATTTCTCATTATCGAATAGGTAATTAAACTTACTGATGGTAGAATATCAAGGCTAAATTTATTTTTATACCTATGCTTACTCCTAAAATTTTTGTTTTATCCTAGTTTATTTTCATGACCATGGCACATTACACATTCTCACAATAAAACTCAACTAAAACACGTATAAATTAATAATGCAGGCTGTACATTGTAAGTATAGGCTTGGAGGCGGCAAGCAAAAGTCAATGTTGAACGTGACATTAATATAAGCACTGCGCATGGCGCTGTCATTGCACGTTTCCACCTCCCACACGTTCAGAGTTGCTATCACTCTATTTGCTATTTAAGTCTTCTACTATTCCATTCCATTGTTTTCCGTTCCGATGTGTTCCACACCAGTAGGGGAAGAAAGTATGATTAAATAAAGGCGAGTAATTTGATTAGATGGTTTTAAACTTTAAGACACACATGAATCAGTGTAGTAGAAAAAAAGTAGCATTAGCGTATATTTGGTTGCATACATTGATAGTAATTTGCGACAACCTTAAATAAAATCTTGAATGTTATGATATTAGAAATTCAAGATATGCTTATTTTTGAAATGCAGAAAAGGTACATACCTATGTCTTAAATCAATTCTGATGAGGACAATTGTTTTATTGGTTATGTTGACATAAAAATGAGTTGGCAATTTTACAATTTTTAGAAGAATAAAATGACACCATCTTCTATGCAAATAGTATCTGCCACTATATATTAACATTGGAATTTGAATACATTGTGTTTACTTTCCTGCGATTTATTGCATCATTTCTGAAGCCAAAATTTTTTTTTATAAATCCTCGATAAAATAAATCATTTTTCAATACATACAAATGCTAGTTCTGTATAATAGGATCGATTCTTCTTTTATTCAAAATAAATCTAGGCACGACAGAACTGATTTGTACAAATAAATATTATAAAATTTATGTCACAAATACACATAAAACATGAAATAAATTTCCTCTGAATTTAAGGTAACTTGTGTGCTATTTTTACAGTCCACACATTTATATTTTTAGGTGTTGTAATAATAATTGATTAGTAAATTTTACTTTAAAGCAATTTTAATTTGGAATAACTTAAAACTACATATTTAGAATTTAAAATTAATGGAACAATATCCAATGCACAATACCAAGCTTTGTTTGGTTGACATCAAAACTTTCATATCAAAATGGCAACATGTCAAAATATCACACTGTACGTCGCTTGCAATTGTTCCACTTTATTTATTTTTAACTTTATTGCATTATAGTTTTTTGTTTGCACGTGGCAAGCTTTATTCCGTACGTTTTAGAAGTTGCTGGAAGCATGAGGAGAAGTATTCGGCTGAGATTATAGTGTAACTTTGAAAGTGATCTTATTGCGTTGTAGGAATAAAAATGTGAATTGAGCGGTGAAGAATGGGAGGAAAATGTTTTGTGCTATGTTGACATTATAAAACTTAGTGCATGTCGGCCACGACTGAAAGAAATTGATAAAAAGTTGAAGCAAACTGGAAAACTTGCAATGGAAAATTTAAAATCCAGAGGACATTGAATCCAGACCGATTGTAGAACATGTACAAGTTGTAAGCTAAAGTGTATAACAAATTGTTGTTAAGAGGAAATAAAATTGAAGTACGTAGAGCATAACAATGCAGCTATAACTAAAAATGAGAAAAACTACAATTACTATAATGAGTACTGACTAAGCAATCATAGTAACAGAAAATATTATATTCCATAACCTAATTAGACTACTTGAATTTTGTAAAAACATTTAAAAGATAGGGTAATTCGAAACGTATATGAACTTCACAACTTTGTGTCATGGACTGACACTATATTTGTCCTTCCAGCAGTAGATAATATCCGATCACTATTTTTTATTTGGAAGGATACCTATTCTGCGGCAAGAACGCTTATTACAATGTTTGACGACGTCGGGTATTCTGTGTCGACTTGATCGACGCGGAGTTTCGCCACGAAGCGTATAGCGATTCTGGAGTCTATTCCGCGGCGACGTCGGATCGGCTAACGATGAATTGATCTACGCAATGCCAACGGAGGTATTAACAGGATTTGAACCTGCAATCTGCAAGGATTAATCACTTACAAGCTAGCGCATTGCCAAGTATGTTACCGTGGTGATTAATAAGCTTTAAATGTAATATAATGTAGAAAGTTATAGCTAGATAAATATCTGCTTTAATCAAAAATTTCAGTGATTTATTACAATATTAAACATTACTAAATACTAAACTGACATTTCATGATGATTTGATTGTACTTTTCTTCTTGTGCATTGTCTGTGGTCGTTATTGTTCTAACTTTCATCCTAAGTTATGAGACATCTTATTGCATAATTTATCCTGACAGTTTCCGTCATTCAGCACAAAATTCTCAACTCATTCCCATTTAGCATTAATATCTGCTTATCTGACAGCCGCGTAAAATTTATATTTTACACCCACGCGCCACAATTTACTCGTAGCTTGTTCCAACACAACCACAAGTAAATACGTAATGCAAACTTATCCAACTGCTTAAAATATGCGCACGCTGCTAAATATACAAACAACCGCGTGTGTTATTTTAATACTTCCAGAGTCAATATTAGTAGTTTAATATAACGTGCCACATATATTTTATTATTTCTCAAACACATTTAATAACAATGTTAGCTAATATATGTGAATACCATCCAACAAATTTCAGACACAACACTTAATCATAATGCTTTACAGTAGATTGATAAAAGTTTCTCCTGTTGAATTACAATACAGCTAACTGTATATGTTGTATTGTCTGATGTGCTGGTTGTGTATAGCAGAGAACAGTGAGACATGTTGGATGATGGTGGCGGCGCCAGACAACCAGGCACATTTTATCATCCTCGTTTGCCTCCAGCATATGTTATACTTGCATATTTTTTTGCACAACTTAGTTCCGTATGTTGCAGACATATTGTAGCGTTTTAATATCGCGCCTCGTGCGATAAATATGCGCCCAAACGTCGAAACATTTATCGTACGTTGTTTTGCTCGTTGTGCGACATTTATAAAGCGTCGAAAGGGCAAAAACTATTTATACTATTTAGTTATACAGGAGTGAGAGTATTACTGGTTGCCAAGAGAAATGTGATAAACTTGACTGACTTTCAATGCTAGAATGCGCCCATGTGTGCAACGATTAAGGATAAGTCAAGAAAAAGTGCAGAAAAGTCAACAATTACTAGTGATAGAACAATAAATTAGATTGATAAGGCAAAAAGAAAAAGAAACGTTTTGTTGGGATTTTAAAAATAAATTATAGTTGATTTTTTATATTTTAAAATACAAACTATTGTGTCATTAATTTAAAGATTGGGTTAGGTTTTAATAAACTTATTTTATTTATTTGGAAAATAATTAAAATTTTTGTATGAAAAAAAAACATTATGAAACAAATACAATTAATAAAAAACGTAACTAATTTTTATTACTCCTTGAGTACATTACGTTTTTTGTTATTATTTTTTTTTTTCATTAAAGCAAAATATACCTATATATAAACTTAAATCAAATTAATAGCATCATTGGAAAATACAATTCTTATAAATTGCTGTAAGCATATTAAAAATAATTTTAAATTAAAACTATATTTACTTTATTTTATTACTTCAAAAGATAGTAGCAAATTAAAATCTTATGTACAATTATTCTATAAACTGGATAACTTTATGAAAGAAAAAGGGAACACGTATAGTCTTTGTAGATATATTTTGATAAATAAGATTAATTTCATCATTGGTGTTGTTAGATCACAAGTTATGAATGTGACGTTGCTTAAAAAAAATGTAAAAATGTTTTAATTTAATGTTTTAATTAAAATAGCACGTGCATTTATTAACTCTTTTAAAGGTAATTATTATTACGCTTTAAGTAAAAAAAAAACTGATCAAAGTTTTATGTATCAAGTAGAAAGTTTCAAATATTTGCCTTTCATTTTCTTGCTTTAAGTTATTAATTTCTCCTTTTACAAGAACCCCTAAACAAGTAAATCATAATATCTAATAACCTTTGATTAAACATAATTGATTCCAGTTGAAATTGAGTAGAACATGATGGGTATGTAAATATAAAATCCTTTCCACACCGGTTCCTTCATTTCCAGACAAAATTATCAATTGGGAAATTTCAAAATTCAAAATTTAATAAAACATCGTCAGCACACAAAATCAGCTTTTTGTCTGTTTTTATCA
>JAODGC010044679.1:0-10159 GCA_027574925.1 Ecitoglossa quadriceps | reverse complement strand
AATTGGGAAATTTCAAAATTCAAAATTTAATAAAACATCGTCAGCACACAAAATCAGCTTTTTGTCTGTTTTTATCAGATTGGGAAACTCAATTCTCAATTTTCGGATACATTTCAAGTGGGTGGTAAGTCGACTTGACTTTATTCCATTTTCCGCTTCGCTAAAAAATCATCCGCACACAATCGTTGAAGATCTGACTTTCTTTCAGGTTTTTTCATCCGATGTTCGAAATAATAGGCAATTGCTTTCATGATTTATGAGCGACGAAGAAGCCGAGAAATTACAACAATCTGATTGCGATCGATGGCGCAGACAAAAGACCATCTGTGCACGAAATATAATCAACATTTTATTTGCTGTGATCCTTTGTGAATTTGCAACGACGCATAAAATGCATTTCTAGTAATATCCTTATGATTTATGAAGGGCTCTCCACGTAGAGTTTGGTAGTTTTATTTTTTCTTGATTCTACTTTCTCTATTACTAAATATTCCATATTTTTTAATCTCTACTTCAATGCACACACTTCGTATTACTTCAATTGTTTTTTTTTGCTTGTCCACTTCAGCTTGTAATTGAATTCCAAAAAGGGAACATTTATTTAAGCAAAGTGTTTTGGATTAATTCTTATTGCAGGAGAGTATGTGCTATATTCAACTTCAATTGCAATTTGTACATGGTTTATTTAAAATTATAATTTGACTTATAATTTTGGAAAAATGAATTAATGTTCTTTAATTGCATTGAATCAATGATAGCTCTCAAGTATATGCAAAATATTTTAAATATGATACAATTATAAATGTCAATAAATAATGAGAAAAATTAAATGTTTTTATTTGATATTTGTATCGGATTATTAATTAATTTCGTATTATTGCTATAGATAATTGTAAATAAATTGAATTACATTTTACATTTATTTTTAGAATTTAAATAATTTGTTTTTAATACAAATTTAATTGCAAATTAAATAAATATTTATTTATGTTTTTCCTTTAGTCTAACTTTTGCAAGTCCTTTTACTGTAAATGTTGAAATATTTGAAAACGTGCGCGAGTGACGCTTATAAATTGTCAATTAAGGCGTATTGAGGAAACTTTCCAGTGACAGGCAAGAAGGAAAAATACTTCATTCCATGCAACTAAATTGTCTTAATTAATCCCTTCACTCACAAACACAACTTGGTTGATTTTTGATTTAGAAAATTTAAAAAAAGTTTTTCTTCGTTATTAGTATACGAAAATACTTTCTGTAAATACTTATTTATGTGTCAATTAGTGTATGTATTTCCGTGAATTATTGCATGTACACATAAACAAGTGAAGTTTTGTTTTATTCACACAAATGCTAATACTTCAGATATCATTAACTCAAAGAATTCGATTGCATAATTTACTTAGTTACATAAATCTTGTAACAAAAAAGTTGAAAATGAGTTGGTTAATTTTGTCGTTATTTTTTATTGCATAAAAAGTAAGTATACCTTGTTGATAAATGTGACATTACAATATATTGTAGATAAATTAACAGAATAATTAAATAAAAACACTTTGTGTTTGGTTTCATGTTGATTTCTAGTGCTGAATGGAAATTTTGCTCTTGAATTCCAATGGTCTAACAGTTGCAGGTATTTTAACAGTTGAATTGAAAACATATCAATTTGTATTAACTATTTCATCTCAACTGGTTTTGATAGATTTCCATTCAATCAAATTGAATTTCCTCATTAACATATCGACCGAATGGTCTATTTCATTTTGAGATTCGTTTGCATTTGGAATATTCCATTTCAGTCAATTAGAATTTGTATTGTACTATAAGAAATAAAAATCATCGAAACAAATATTCAAAGCCTGCACTAAATTGTTTACTATATATGTCTCTTTTTATAACATTCTTTAAATAATTTTTGTAATGATATGTTTAACTCCTTTTAATAAGATTATTTGTAACAAAAATATTAATGGGGGTGATATAACAAAATTATTATTATTACAAACATGATTTTAATATTACAGAAAAAGCATTATATCTGGCTTCTTATTAAATGCCTATCCAATATAAATAAATTTAGAAAAATTTAATATTTAAGAAATTATAAACATATAATAAATGTAAAGAATGTAATGTATTGTTATATTTTAAATCCATTTGTGAAAACAATATTTAGTTATCAAAATTAATCAAAAATAAAATATTACAGAAAAAACACTATTTGACAAAATTCCCATAAACGTGATATTCATTGTAAAAAAAAAATTATCTAGTATTGTTTTTATAATTTTCATAGCCCAGAGACCATTTAAGCAATAATGCTACAACATTCTGTTGTGTTAGTGTGACGTTATTTTATGACCGTGCCTAGAAAACTAACACACTATTCAACACTAGTAATTGCACCAATGTAATTCAGATATAAATAAGGTAAGCATAAAACTTAACATAGAATAATGGTAGCAAATAATAATGGTTTTTTGAATTGAACTAAATATAAATAATATTTATAACAATTCAATAGGTACGCAGCAACTTACTATTTGCACTCCAATATAAGCTTAGAAAACGGAAGAAAGCATACAGCAAGCTGCGTCATTCGTACAACCAATCACAAGTCTGACATCTCCCACCATTGTGAACTGTATAAAAACGCAACGCTTGGTTGCAGTTGAGGTCAGTCGTAGTTAGTAACGTCTAGTAAAAAACACTCACTTCATGATTTTTACTTTATTATATCCAATCATATACAAACTCCAAACATATATTTTTATCTCCATACCGCTTTAAAGTTTTACACTTTTTTCTTGCTTGTCACATTATTACGCTTGCAACCATTGTCGCATATTAAACATTCCCAGAAATTTCTCTCCGAACAAGATTAACACATTTCTACTCTTACTCATGTAGAGTTATGCTTTCTTCTACAACTGTCACATACTTGTGGACAAGCTCGCGACAAGAGCTATTCATTCAAGCGTTGCTTTCCTAGAACACTCAGCAGCACATACAAGATCCATAGGGATCCAAAGTAGTTCAGTGACTGTCATTCATGTTATGTACGTCCTGTTTACGTCTTGCTTTGTATCAGTATCACCGTTGAAATGTTGTACATGTGCTTGACATAGGCTCGCAGAGACATAAGCTGAAAGCATCCAGAGCAAGAACACGTTGTTTTATTTAGGGAAGTGGAAATGTTGAAATGCTCTGAAACGACACGAGAAAGCTACTTGGGTGTATTATATAAATGTGTTGAGTTCTGACAAGGTGTTTAAATAATAAATCTCTTGGATTTGATAGAGTCGAAGGAAAAAATTTGGTTTGTCTAGAATTAGTCCGAAACGAATCTGGAATTACTGGGAATTCAAATGTAGTGCTTCAAACAAGATAATTAATTTACACTGTTTTGTACTTGCTCTAGCATTATTTTTTAATTAAATACAAAGCAAATAATTTTTTTATTTACTACAGTCCTTACACCAAACAGATTTTTTAATAAAAAACGCTGCTATTCAACGCGCTCTATTTACTTTTACAATTAATTCCCAAAATCCTAAACCAAAAAATCCTTTAACACAAAGATCCACTTTATATCAATTTGTAAAACAATCCATACTCTTGTTCTCTTAAATTATTATAAATTACAAGAAATTCTATTACCATTGTGCCTAAATTCTTTAACATTATATGTTGATGTTTTAAATACTCTGAATCCCTGTATCGTTCAGTAACGACTATCCTTTTTCCCAGCCATTTCCTCCCGTAGTCAAAATGGTATCCTTTGTGTGCTTATGGCGTTGGAAGAAAGTGAATGGAGACCTTCGGACAGTTATTAGGGCCATTAACAACCACGCACAAAGCCTCCACCTCATAGAGGCTTTACGTAACTCTTCTGAGGGATAAGGAGATTAAATAAACAATGCCTTGGCATAGCGCTACCAACGCTAAAAGTGAAGACTAGTGATGAGCTTTTCGACCCATATTAAGCTTATCGTTACTACTAATTAGATTCAAAGTATAATACACGTAATGCATTGATTCTAGGTTTTATTTTGGCAAAAAAATAATCTAATGTTGTCTATCAGGAAATACGGGAAAATTATAAGGGCAGCAGTTGGGCAGTGCTTTGTGTTTTATTTTTCTGTTTTGTACTTTTAACCAAAATTGATTAAAATGTCAATCAATCAGTCATCTACAATGTTTTCCCAGAAAGTGATTTAAATTACAAATACAATAAAGGTGAACCATCTTTGATTACAGTGTCTACATCAAAGGTCACTACTATATTCTGACAATTTTGTTTATCTAATATTTGTCTATAAACAAACACAGTATGTTTGCATAGGATTATTTTCCGTTGTAATGAAATATCAAAAATTATTTATCCTTCCATCAGTCTTTTTTGTACGCTTGTTGGAATCACATTTCTGACGAATCAGTCTCATTTAACCAAACGTCAATCTGTGATTTGGGCACAAAAAGCTTTCACTAGGAATCTGTGAAGCACTGGGAATATTGGATCGAGACTGCGAGCAACATATATTCGCTAAATCCTCTAAAATCGGAATTGAATTTCAAATGAATTGAAAAATTGAAGTGATGGAAAATACGCATAGGATAAAAGGAAGGAAATTCTAATTCTTTAATTTATGCGGAAATTTTATTTTTTAATCTCTGGTAATTATTGGGGAAGTACTTTATTCAAATTGCGAAATTCTTTTCGCCATGTATTTCAATATGACCGGAAAGCCAGTGAATATAGTTGGATGTTTTAGAAGATACTTTCAACTGAAAAAATAGAACATATCAACACAAGTTGTGTCTTTACTTTGCATGTAGAGAGCTTGAATTTTCCAAGAGAAAATTCCAAAGCTGAGTTGCCAATACAAAACTTCCCAACCTAATAAATTACAACAAATTCTAAAAATATTCTCTGAAAATAGTATGATACTTTATGAAGGTATTGAATGTGCCAATATAATTTTAAATTTATATCTTCCTCTCTTTAAAATTGAATTTTTCTCCGCACTTCCACTTTTTCCACATCCGAAAAGAAACTCAAATAATGAAATCTAGAATGTAAATTTAATCATTCAGCTTCAACGCCGCTTAATTTTGCCGGTTTGTTTCCCTCTCAAATTTAATCAGCCTTAATAATTAAATTCCAATTATGAAAATATCTCGACAAAGCCTATGCTGGAACAAATAGAACCAAAGGCTAATATTCATCATAAGGTCATTAATTTACAATAAAACTACAATATACTGTGATTAGAACAACGTTTGCAGGATAATTACGTTAATTACGAAGAGGAGTAATGATTTTATTCCGAATTCGCCAGTCGCTTTGTACATGCCATTTCTTCCTCATTGCGGAGACATAGAGTTTCGCACAATGTGCTATGCTATTAGCTGAATGACAATGGTTTCTAGTGAAGAGAAGCAAGTTGCGGCATTTGTAAAACTCACTGGGGACAAATCTGTGCACGTTTCGTCGACTCACTGAGATTAATTCTTGTTTAAGGGTAAATTTAGATTTATTTGAATGGGCATTGTTTGGGTATGAATAACTCGGCTTGGGGAGGAGTGTTACAGATGATTATTTTTAAATTACTTGAGTTTTTTGAGAGTTGAGAGAAGATGAGATTCTGACACTTTGTTAAAATTGGATTTCTTTTGCTATTTATTTTTAGCAATAGGGATTAATTTGTGTTGAGACGATTTAGTATAAATTTTTTATTGTGTAGACTACGAGGAATTAAATTTGTTTATTTTATGAGATTGATAAGGGATTAGAAATTTGAGAAAAAAGCAACCAAGCGAAAAGATTTAGTTGAAATTTAGTTGTAATTTAGTTCTTTAGAACTAAATATACACATTGATAACGTAAGAATCAAAGGTTACAATCATTTCAAAAAAAGACATTTCTATTTGATAAAAATATTACTACTTAAATTTTTGATTTTACTACTTTTTCTCCTTTTTCTAACTTAGGCAAACCTTGTAGCACTTATTTCATGTAATCAAACTAAGCACAAATACAAAATGATATTTTCTTTTCTATCTTTCATTTTCTTAACTTAATTGCTTAGAAAATAACATATTTTAAATATGATGCAACCAGAAATTATTTAATAATAAAAACTATCTATTAAATTCTTAAATTTTAAAACAGCGCATTTATCTGAAATGTGGGCAACCCAATGTGCATTTAGTCCATTTAATAATCTTAATTATTTACTCAAAATGCAAGTTACACATTTCTAATTGTATTGAATAACTTGAAATTTCTGTTTATGTGCATTTCACAATTTTAACAAAAGAAATTACAACCCAACACGTGTAACGCACCGCATGCTACTTTCCTTTTGCTTCTAACTACCTCCAATCTCTAAAACAGCACCTTTTCCTCGCAGCGGTGGCGGTAGCGATGCGTGTGGTCCACATCGGATCGATGGAGCCTTCCCTTCCCAGGCAGGGTCTTTTCACCGCGCGGCGTGCGTTTGTTTTATATCGCAATCGCTGTCGCTCCTCGGCGGCGGCGCGCGTGCTCCAACCCGAATTACAGCCGACATCGCCCGCGCGCCCAAGTGAGCAGCATGAGCATCACTGCCTTTAAAAAGCCGATGCTGGTTTTAACCCAGATGCGGCGCTTCAAATTCAAACCGGCGGCGGGCCCAGAGATTCGCCCTAAATGCGGCGATAATAATGGGCGGCCACGACGGTCAAGTGCTTTTATCCACAGCGAATTGAATTTACGCCTGGTGGCGACTGTAGTGGGATATTAGAGAATATGATTTTCAATAAAAATGATATTAATTTTGATTGGAGATATTAATTAAAAGAGAAAAGAGACAAAGACTTTTGGACCATTTGAAGGGTATTAACGAACTAAGGTGAAGTGATGGTAAAAACTAGGCTTATGTTTTATGCAGAAAGTTCACCAATTTGATCGTAATATTCCGTAGAGTGGTGTTATTACCTATTACACTAAACACCAGTCTCTCAGTGTCTGCAATAAGCAATTACTCTGTGGCCTAAGTGGAAGCGATTCATTACACATTCACCGGATCCAAAGTACAAGCACCTAATCTTCCTGCCAGTGCACATTTCTAGTTGAAAGTAGATATTCAATTACAAAGTGTTCCAGATAAGGTTACCAATAAATAGAACAAGTGATTAATGAATTTAGTATCGATTACCTTATTCCTCAATATTCCAGGTACCAAAAACCCTCAAACAATCTTTCCTTCTTTTTCTTGTTTCTCCATGTATTATTTCCTTGTAAATATCTCTTTTTTGAGGAAATCATTTCTCAGAATTATTACTAGCAACATCTGATGGTCAGCAGCAATTTTAGCAAATTCCCCAGATGTTTTGGAACATGCCTGAAAATACTTTGGATTTGTCTAAACCTCAAAGATGAGGAGATGTGTCATGGGAGTACTCCAAAACCACCAACGCCGCCACCGCCTGCTGCTAAACTGCAGTGGCGAGTTGTGGCAGGTAGTGCTCCACGCCACATGCATTATTAAAGCGCTTACACCTCAATGCGGCGTGTTGAATATTTCAGCATGGCACTTACTCATAAACGCTGCGCGACCATCTTCAAAGTAAATTTGGTGGCATCTTACAAAGAGGAGGGCTTATTTGGGCAAGGTTGAACATAATACAAAATGTATTCGATGCTTGCAGGGACATACTTTAAGTTGATGTGTTGAGACATGGAACAGAAGTGTCTTGACATATCTCAACCATTTCTGCATTTAGCAATTTATAATATTCTTATGTAAAACAATGAGTTTTTGTTTGAAAATAGTTAAATCGTACATTAATTAATGTCCGAAAAGCTAAATAAAACTGTAAATTATTTTAAGGCCTAAGAATTTTTATCTAAATAATATAGACTATTCTCACATATTTAGTTTATAACAACATAAGGAATATCATCCAAATGCAGCAAAATACTTCTGGAATTAATTATGTCATCATCCATTGTTGTAATTTTATTGTGCCACCATAGTAATATATGCAACCACATTCCTGACAACCAAAACTGCCATTGTTATATTTGAAATCTCCATATACGTACGCCTAATTATGTTCATTAAAAAAGCTGTATCAACGAATTATTAAGCACGCACCACTGAATCGCCAGAGAGGTCAAAACCCAAACGTTTGTAGCAAACCACATCAGCAATCACTGGTATTTAGAATCACCAGCGAATGATGATTGCACTGCACAATGTTCGCTCCTCTTGCTCCAATTGTAGTCACCCACACAATCGTTCACTGCCCCCAAAGTATATAACAAAACGCACGTTAACCTACACTCGTTGAATGCAACCGAATGAGAGGCTTTGATGCATTGCGGTCCTGGATGGTATGGAAAGTAGAATGTTGTGTGGGCGGCTGGTGCAGTAGGACGAGGACATGTTCGTTTAAAGGGATCACGCGATATGCTGCCGCCTCCGTTTATACGTGCATGGCGTACATTAATTGCATATTGGTCAAAAATCTATTAATGCGTGCATGAAATTACAATGGGCATTAATTTCGCATCCGTAATATCTGATTTAATGTATTTGAGAATGAATTGGGGCATTAGAATCATTTTGAATGCCTCTCAGATAATAATTACTAGGGAATATGTAAATTATGCACAAAATATCATTATCAGAATGGATATTTATTCTCTGAATGGAGTGGAATTACTAATGTTTTTAAATAATAGTTTTATATGAAATGAGAGATAATATAATTTCATGTGAAGTGAAGATGTATGCACAACATATCACTTTTGGATCCAAAATCAAATATCTAGCCAACTAATTTTAAATGTCTAATACGATATTGCAGTTGTTTACAGTTTTTAACATTACCAATCCTAATGCAGGTATGTTTTTAAATGAAACGAAGTCTGATATGAATACAATTGCATTCAATATAAATGAATTAATTTACATGTGAGTATTTTGATTGAAAAGTTATTCTTCTAGAATCTTAATTACCCACTACAAAGAAATTTACAATTTCAATAAACATTAAATCGTAGTGTGTCTACAATAATAGTTCAGTGTTCATTCCACTGTATTTTTCCATTGCCTGTGCATCGGTGTGTTATTGTTTACATTCCGCGTAGAGATAACACTCCAACACGTTTTACAAATGCACTGCGCATATTAGTTAAACGCCGGCCGTCGACAGATGTGCACGTTCCATCATTTATTTGCCGTAAAGATTGAATATAGGTTTTATTTCCGTGTTAAGTGAGTGGTATGTAAATAATACCTGCATTACAGAAGTAATGTAATGTTTTCGGCGTTCATCTGTACAATTGTGCAGATGATTTGTGTTCTTTTCAGTGTTGGAGATGCTGCCCGTTATGATATGCAGCGTGGTAGTTACGCTGGCTAACAAGGTCAGTATGATTAGGTGATTCTTCTTCACTCCGGTTCACTAACAACACATAGACTGCTTGCAACTTATAACATTAGGAATGACACCAGATTGTAAAGAACTTTCGGATTTGCAACACACACCATACGTCATGGATTCAATGAAGGTAGGTGCAGTTTACTTTACATAGAGCCAGATTTACTTTGCCAGAAGTTATGGATTATTCAGAATTGCGATGGTTCCAACAATTTGCAGATTTTGAGGAAATATCAGGATAGTTATATATATTAGCTATTTAATAATTCCGAAACGTTACTTGACGCTCTGTAATAAGCAATTAAATAATCTTCGATGAATTTAAACAATGAAGCAATCAGCGATAATATTTATGTGTTGCAAAATACAAGGTGGAAAAATTGCGATATCTCCGGAAATAAGGTGCATAAATAAAATTTTTTGAATGCATTTCGTAGCCAAAGAGTTGTTTTAAATAATAATTTCTAACAAAGTTTTGTAAACGTGTTAGAAGTATGCTAAAATTGGAGCCAAACTTGGTTATTTTTTTTTTTTTTGGTAAAACACGTGTTGGGAAAATTGCGATATTTTCGGAAATAAGGTGGATAAATAAAATTTTTTGAATGCATTTTGTAGCCAAAGATTTGTTTCAAATAATAGATAATAGATAGAAAGTTTTGTAAACGTGTTAGAAGTATGCTAAAATTGGACCCAAACTTGGTTAATTTTTATATTTTTGCAAAACACG
>JAODGC010044668.1:0-42790 GCA_027574925.1 Ecitoglossa quadriceps | reverse complement strand
CTCAACGTGTTTTTTGTGCTTCATAACAGTCAGGACGTAAAGTGCACAACTGAAATAATACAGGATGAAGCAAAAGACATCAATGTTATTGCATAGCATTGAATGTGGATTTTCCTTACATGTTTTCGTTTTGATTTGAAAGACTTGCCAGTTTTCTGTCAGCTAAAAACTGATGGAGCACATGTTCAGCCATATGAACGAACATGTTTAATTACAAATTGTATTGTTATTTGTATTCATTCATTATAAGCTTTGTATATTGAGAGTAGGATACATGCTTTGTTATCAAGTAGGACTTTTCGTTGTGGAGGAAATTGTTGCACACAATGCACATTCTGTGATTACTTTATTCAAGTGATATTTGTCTGTTTTTCATTTGCCTAATATTAGTTGTAATCAAATTCACGTCATTGAATGATTGGAATGAATTGATATAATTTAACCATACGATTATACAATGTAAACATGATTCATTTGAAAGTAAGTACGTTTCTTACTTATTGATTCATCGGATAAAAGTTTCATAAGCATTTTAATTGATTCAAGTGGTTTAATTGATTGGAGAATGCTGTTACTTTTCACAGTTACGTGTAATCTAATTAGGACATTTTATCCTCTGGATAAAATATCAACTCCAATTATCTCTGGGCTGTCTTTCTTTTTACTACTTAAACCATTTATTTGATTTTTATTAATTCAACTCTAAACTAATTGACTTTGAAAAGAAACTAATACACAATTGAAATCAACAAAAAGTGATCGTTTTTCTTATGAATTTTAAATCTCTTTCCATAATAATTCACTTTGTATGTTAAGGATTGTTTGGAATAACATTTAACTCAACTTCAAAAGGTATTCAATGACAGCAGTAAAACATGCTTGTACTTGCATTGCAAAGAATGCTCACGTTACACTCTTATTGCTCGTACAACTTCTCACCTAACTGTAACTGTTTTGCTCTGACAATTCTCTGCTACATGGTTACATGTGCTGTTTACAGACATTTGCTTCATTTAGCACTATTTATTGACTCCGCACAAAGCAGTAACAGCTAATTAGGAAGGTACATTCATAGGTGGAATTTATTGTATATCTTTGTGGCATGCAACTACTGTTATGTGACTTGTTGTAGCTTTGCAAGAAGATGGTTGGCTTGTCAATTCTTTACAATGACAATCCTGACGATTCTTACCTTAAGCATGCAAATCTTATTTGGAAAGAGTATACAAATATATTTTGGTGAGGTTAGGTTATAAGTAGGGAAAAGAAAGATGAAAAGTTACAGAAGTTGCCTACATATAGTTTTGTCAACAATTTTCTTCGGTATTTTCAAAAGTTAAATAATTAATTAAATTGTAATTTATGTAGAATTGTCATTGACAGTAACAACATATTCTCTCCTAAACTTTGCAAATCTTTGTCATTTTGTTCACGATGATCTTACGGAATTTCCAGACTGAAAGCAACCAACTAATTCAATGTATCACAACACATTTAGTGTATTATTTATACCTAAATGAATTGTAACCTCAAATCAAGTCGTGACAACTCAAAAATAACACGAATGTTATTAACCTATTGCAATTTTTAAGAATGTAAAGAACTAAATATTTAAAGAGTAGTAATTATTTAGAGTGAAGTTTTCCAGAAAGAATATGTGAGTCGGTATGTGTTACAACCGTTAAATAAGTTATACTTTTAACAAAATTATTTCTTCCAACTGCTCCAACTCTGGCAGGTGTTCGACCACAAACGCAGAATGTAATTGCATAAACCGTTTTAGAATATAATCCCTGTAATTCTTGTCTTTTTGTTATTGCATACGTTGCATCTTATCTCCGTTTATTGCTTTACCACATGCATGTATTATACTCAAAT
Source organism: Ecitoglossa quadriceps (assembly GCA_027574925.1). Classification (NCBI taxonomy): domain Eukaryota; kingdom Metazoa; phylum Arthropoda; class Insecta; order Coleoptera; family Staphylinidae; genus Ecitoglossa; species Ecitoglossa quadriceps. The sequence goes on along the minus strand of JAODGC010044668.1, from coordinate 40,912 downwards.
GATAGAGTAACATTAATAACAGTCATTGCTACACTAATCATTGGTGATGTACGGTAAATACTTTAGATTTCCTTTGATTTATCTGAGTCAATTGAAATGTTCAACTCCAGTAGTAAGGAGTAAATGGTGCAGGAAATAAAAGAAAATAAAAGTTAGTGATTTATTGTTCAGGTAATGAACATATTGCAAGAAAGTGAAGGTACTGCATTAAAAAAACAGAAGAAAATGGTAAAAGTGAAAATTGTTATGTTTTTCTTAACATTGAGATGGTTAATTTAAAGAGACAAGGTTAGTTTTAGATTTTTGTTTAATAAAAACATTATTTTCTGTGAGAATATTTCATTGGAACTATTTTTTCTATGTTTGTAATTTCTCTCAAAACAGAAAACTGTAATTCTAGCAGAAACACATCAGAAACCAACTTAATTCAAATTCCTCGTGTTTTATAGTAAACGAGTTAATTTCCACTGGCTATGATATATCTAAAGCACGTTCTAACAATTAACACTCTACATTTTATAGTTGTTAAGTCTGTGCAGTGCATAGAAATGAACGAGTAGGAAAAATGGTTAATGATGAGAGAGTAGAACTGTCACGTTTTAGATTGCACCATGTGTAGAGTCAATTGTACCATGAGAAAATGTGAAACGTGTGACTTTATAAATCATCTTAACGCGTGAACACACTGCCAATGAAGGAGTCAAATACCAGAGCAATTTTCAAGTCTAATCTTGATGCTTGAAAATGCCAAGAAAACGTGGACTGTTCATTTCAATGGCAAGCTACGTCGAATAAGGCTGCGGAGATAAATTGTGCAGAAAGTGAGAAACGAATCAAGCGTTCAATGTTTAATTATAAACACAACGTAGAGGGACATTTGTAGAGTAAATTCTCTCTCCGTGAGAGCGAGAAATTAGGATTTTCCTCAAGCAGGAAACACTCTAGATGATAATATGTAATTAAAGATATTGATGAGGAAATTTGAAACTGATATGATCGTCCTGTCTTGTTACACTTTCTACAAACATAATAAATCGTAAAAGGCTGTTTCCTCATTGAGATGGACAATTTGCACGGTTTAGTGTTTTCCCGATGCTAATTTGCATTTCCTGTCTTCATTAACCACAATTACTAAGTTAATGAATGCACTTTCAATTTTTACGTTTGATTGAATCTATAGTGACGTCGCATGCATCAACTACCATCTATTACTTTCTATTTATCGGGCAGATCATATAAACTTTCCATTAATTTCCTCAATTACATTAAAGGAATGCCTGATTTTCTTAACTCATATTTGTTTCGGATTTATTGATGATTTTACATTTGTCTCTTGCAGCTATTTGTATGATCATTGGCTGTTCAGTCTTTCCACTCGGTTGGAATGATGACAAGATCCAGGCGATTTGCGTGACCAGCAATCAATTCCAGTTGGGAATCTGTGGCATTCGCTGGGCGTATTTATTGGCTGCCATTGGATGCTTAGATGCAGTTATTCTCTCGACTTTGGCTTTTATCTTAGCAACACGGCATATTCGTCTGCAACCCGATCCACAATATGCTCCAGCTAGTTTATTCAAAGGTAAAACAAATCGATGCTAACCAGACGTATGCAACTTCTTATACACTCAGGCGGCTTTAAAAATAATTGGTATGCTAAACATGTACAGTGTTCAAAAGAAGTGATAATGCAATAAGGTAAATTGGAAATTATTAGAGGGGCAGAACGCTTATTTTATCATGATCTTAATTCAAACGAATCTCCTTGAACTGCTTTCAATACGACTATGTTTTATGACTATAGAATTAGACGTGTCTTTTGCTTCATTTGATTTCAATTTCTAATCTAACCTGATGTGATCTTGCAGGTGAAATGAATGGTGCATTTGTTAACGACACTGGTAGCGTTGCCGGGTCCAGGAAGTCTTTAAATTTGCATCCTGTTCTGATGATGCATCCTGCGCACGACGACACCTACTCACAGTTCTCTCAACGTACGGTACCGCGCTCTACACATGGAGGGCACTACTCGCATCCGCATCATCCCATGCATCATAATTATTAATTGTTTGATTTTTGTTTTTAGATAGTTAATACTGCCCAACATTTATAATTTGTGTGATTGCCGATTGTTTTTTTTTTTAGGGATTTTGTACAGTGAGATGATTTATTCTATGAATTTTTATTTGAAAAAATTATGCTGCCTATTTGTACTGACAATAATGTAATTTAGATTTTATTTATTTATGATTTATCTTAGTTTTGTTTGTTTTCTATGGTTTTTATTCAGCTACTATGGCAACATCATTAAAAACAATTATCTGCAGCTAATTAAACGGCACAAGTCGACGCGGAATGAACATTGCGAGCACCGGCGCGTTTTTATTTATTCCTAAACGGCATTATCTATTATTACATAATTACACGATTCAAGCCGCGAGTGCGCCACTATCACGTAGCAACATCGTCACAATTGTCCATGGGCGCCCCTAGGCGATTACCCTCTTTTGTCGTGCGCATTAAGGGGATCGCGCGATCAATTTGTCTGATTAGCTCGAGCGCCCTCAACCGCCGGCCACCACTGATAAGCATCGCATTTGCGATGCGCAACGACAAATGACAATCGACGAACAGTGGCGGCACACAAAAAACATCGGAACAATGCGTGCGTGTCGCTCCTGGACGTTTGCTCATTTGGATTAATTCTCGTTAGGAACGTCCTTCGTGAAACCACCCCTGGCGGAAACGATTCCGCCCTGAAGCACTCCAAATGTTTATCGCTAGTGGCATCAACTCATCACTCATATTTTACTCACGAATGACAAAAAACAAATGCAGCAAATAAAATCCTTTAGTATCATGGACTTGCCATTATAAGGAAATTAATTATTTTTTCAAGTGTAAGTAGAAATGGTATTGATTGGAGGGTATATATTGTACATTTCGGAATTTACTTACAAAGTTTTACATTTTTAACACATGATTATGAACAACAATAGGTAAATTGATAAACTGGTGACATGTTTTTAATATTACACATTATTTACAATAAAGTACAACTAGTTTAATCGTAATTTATTTACATTGCTAAGCAATAGTTTCATATTTGAATTGAAAACATTGAAACACTATAGGCAACCATAGATGCATCACTAAACCCCATCTCGATCGAAATTTGAACTTTATAAATTAATACCATTCGCCGGCTTTCAATTGAAATATGAGATCACTTTCATGAAGTAATATTTGGTTTCACTTTTATTTGCCTTCGTTACCCAGTTAATCAGATTATTTCATAAAATTTATTCAACGCGGAATAACATAAACACATGAAAAGCATAAACCACCCTGAAATTTCTTTATAGCTAGGCTGGCGGGTGGCCAAGGTATGAAGTCATAACTAAATTTGCATAACTAATTTAAAGCAATTAATATGCACGCGGAGCGGCAGAAAAAAGAAAATGAAACGATTACTTTCGTTAACTAGGTAAACTGAGGTAAAGTGGGTAGACTAACAACAAGTCAGCAACTAAATGGGTAATGAAAATGTTTCATTATTTCCTTTTTGTTTGCAAGAATATAATGTGCAGATTGCTCATTTAATAAATAAATTAAAATCCTAACTTTGACTCTAATGAAATTAATTGTCACTCTTAACTCGTTTCAAGTCCACAACTTCTTCTGCTTGCGATAACTTCCTTTTCTCGACCACTTTTTCATCACTCCTTTCCACCTCGCTGTGAACGAATGTTCCTAAAGGTTGGTCCACATTAACAATCGGACTGTAAATAATCTGAGGCTTCTTAACAGGTGTCTTCTTCAATAACTCTTCAATTGAATACGGATTCTTCTTCTTACCACCTGACCCAGCACCTTCCGGCAACAATTTACTCTCTTGCGGAGAAATCTCATCTGTAATTGTGATTTCTCCATCATCCCCTTCATCTACCACCACATCTTCGTCCGCTTCGTTCTTGGTATCTAATTGGGCTTGATCAACACTCGTGGAGTGTGTCGAGGAACCAGTGGATGACGAGTGGTGGTAAGGAATGATGAGGTTCGACCAGGCCGGGAGGGAAGGAAGTGCAGATGTCATCACTTCCGAAAAGGAGGAGGGATGACTAGAGGCAGTTGGGGGTGGCGCATGGACACTCCCCGAGGCGCTGGTGGCGACGTGCAGTTGATGATGGAGGGATGCCAAGCGATTGCTGTGATAAGCTTGGGAGGCGTCCAGGAAGTAGGAGGCTTGTTGATGCATTTGATTATGGTGTGACTTGGTGGTGGTGGTGGTGGTGTAGACATCCGAACGGAGTACATCTAGAATGAACCAGAAGAGGTCAGTGCGGCGTTGGTTACATGCTAAATGTTATCGGTTTTGTTTATTTATTTCGTTGGAAAATGCTGCTTGTTTCATAAGAATAGCCGCCGTAAATTTAAGTAATGTGACAGCTAACACATCCGAGTGCGTAATTTATTTGCGTTTGCTTGGCTTACGCGACTTGGGTACCGACACCATGGCAATGAGACGAAATGGGTTGTTAAGGAGGACGCGGTGGGGTTTGAAATATGGCTTCCGCTGTTGTTGTTGATTTCAAATTATGATAGTCGTAAATGTTTGCGTTATGATGAAGGAATATTGGATAATTTGTCAGTAATTAGTCGGAATTACTTTTTATACATCTCAGTCTACCACATTTGTCTAGTGGTCATGAAATTATCATTTAATCTATGTTTTATTTCAAGCTCTTGGGAAGAGCACCGAAAGCAGTTGTTATCTTTGGTTAGGTTCCAGTAAATCCACCAACATATGCTTCCATAGCAACAGTAATGTCGCAGTAATTATTCAGTTTGAGAAATTTTCAACCTAAGCACCCTCCTCCACATTTATTTCATCACTAATATAGAATGAAAACTCAATTAATGCTCACCTTGACTTGCTTGTAACCTATTTGAATGCATCTGAATCTCTGGCGGATCCGGCCATGCACCACTATTTCTCAATATTCGATTCACCGAACTCACCGAGGGAATATTGTGTGGTTCACACACTCTCTGCGACACCAACTGCTCGCGAATCTCCCAGGCGAACATCCCAGGGTTCTCCTGTTTAAAGCGTAGTATCTTCTTTACAACTGTAGGTGTCGCCACTTGCTGTAACACCAAATTGTTCTATATTTGAATTAACTAATAATTCACTCCAATTAACACGATCCTTAATCTAATTACATAGGAAAATTGGCATTACGTTGCAGACAAACAAGACATGTCTAATTGACGAAAATTACCAAACAAACAGAGTAATTATGAAGGGTTGCTTGGAGTTTTATTTAGCTTCGAATGAGAAGAGAATAATTGAATAGCAAATAGAATTAATTGTCACGCCAATTCCTGGAAGTGTGGTTAGGTTTGAAGCAACAATTTTCTAGTCATGCAGGTATCGTGTAGTTTCTTTTCTTAAGGCAAAACAAATTGATCCTCATATCCCACAGGTAATTAAATAGGGTTATGAGAGTGCAATTGATGAGGTTATGTGAATTAACTTGTACGAATCAAGGAATTCTTTTTCAAAATATACTTAACCAAGAGAAATGGAGTGCAAAATGCAATTAATGAACTTTCTGCTCATGAGCTCTCCGCTGAAATGTTTCCGAATCTGAGCTCGTGTCAGAAGTCAATTAACACCTTTTATAGGCGTTCCTTGCAAATCTTCAGAGAGTAGTTATTTAAATGCATCGTACATGCTGTAGTAAGGCAAACGCAAAGGATAATAAGTACTTGCCACATTTAACACTTCATTGCGTGCTTCAGGCTTGCTTTAAATACTTCATTTAAAAGATGTTCACCTTTTCATGCTTTGCGGATATTTACATCACGCAAACAATCAATATTCCAGCTTAAATTAGGACAAAATTCCATACAACTTACTTTCGTTTTTGAGCCTCCAATAGAGCCAGGTCTTATTGATCCAGTCTCATAGAATCGTGTCAGAATCTTGGAGACGCAACCATGAGAAACCAACAGTTGTCTTGAGATGTCACAAGGTCGCACTCCAAGTAGTGCAAGCTCAACAATGCGTCTTCTTACACAGTCAGGTAAAGGACGTCCATTGACGAAAACACCACCGAGTTGATTAACTCCGGCTTGTCCTGAAAAATTGACGGAGATATGTAGACGTAGGCAACCAAAGTGACATGGTGTAGTTATTGTGTAGCCGCCAAAGATGTTTCTTGCTTTCGGCTAATTGTAAGCAGGTGATTTTTGTACGTTTTACAACACAACAACATCAAGTGCCATTAAACCTTCCGGAGGTCCTTTTGCGTTTGCTGCGTGTATGCATTAAGCAAAAGACCTACAAATGTGGACAAAAAATTGACGATAGGGAGATAGCATGATCTCGTACAGGTGTAGTGTGAGCATCTACTCCATTGACTGCTCAATGTCGCAACCAAAAGTCGGAACGACTTGATTTGTTAATAATTGCAGAAAAGGGCTCCTCTGCGTCTCCGTTTTGTCCGCTACAATGCATTCGCAATCGTCGCAACGTCGAAAAGTTTTTACGACTAGAGTCGCGTGCTGCAGAATGCACAAGTAATTTTCTAATATTAGTCGAATAATTGCCGAAAAGCAAAGGAAAGATATCGAAACTATTAAATTATTAACGACTTGGAGAGAGATTATTGCTTCACGAATCACCTGCCATGCAGAAAACACTTTGTTTTCGTTTTGTTCTAAAGATGACAAAAATTTGAATTTCTTGGCTTAAATGGTGCAGGAAATGACCACTATCAATATTTGACAGCAGAACAAAAAATAAATGAAATAGCAATTAATTGATGATAAAATTAAGGGGAATTTGGAATGTTTGTTATCATTCTGTTAGCTATTTAAAATTGGCAGCTTTACTTTATACTTTTTTTTTAAACGTGTTCTCGTGCTAAACCAAAGTGAAGCAGAAAAAATCTGTTGGGAAGCCACTGGTGCGCGTAATTAACGTTTTAAGCAAAGTGGCCGGCTTGGGATTTTGGCATGTGCGCATACTAAACATTGGGGAATAATTTTTGGCAGGTGATCCATGTCCAGCTCATGTGCTTAGCCATGCTAGGCCCATGTCAATTTGACAATGTTGAATAGTGGGTTGCCTAAATTGGAGCTAATTTGCTATGGTTTGGAATATGCCGTGAAAAGTGTTCTTGGCATAGATAACTAGACTGATGTCAGATGGTTTCATCATACGCTTTGAAGACCCTAATCAATTGCTTTGTCTTTAATCAGAAATTGATGAGTTTTAATGCTTGCATCGATCATTCCTATGCTCAACCAGTAAAACTAATGCATCTCCCACAATTATCTCTCTCGAGTCTTGCGCAGCATTCACACATCCTCGACAGTTGATCTTCGACCTTCCAAGTGGTGTTTTTGCTCGACGCCGTGCACCAGCGAATTGCCAATCACGTCTGGCACGCTGATTTTTGCTTAGAAAGTTAATAGAATGAGCGATTGTAAAGTTTTTACGCTGCACTGCGTATCGAACTACAAGCGTGCCTTAACAATCTTCACACTTGGCCACTACGACTGAGGTGAGCAAGAAGCAAAAAAGGGCGCTTCAAATCTACGCTGTGAGCATGAATAGGTTGGAATAGACATGGGCAAAGTGCCCATCTCGTTCGCATACGAAACGCATTGCAACGTAGTTTTTCAGGCCAAGTCGTAATGTGCGCGCGTATTATATCGATGCTTGATGGACAGTTATGTCTTCGGGGGCGACTTTTACGATGCGTGCCGCTAGAGGGCCAGCACCGTGTCACATTAAACGGACTTGCAGGAGGCTCAATCGTTAAGAAGCAGCAAGAAGTGTTATGTGGAACTAAATTGGAATTCAGATGGGGTTTAGGCAACTAGATGTAGAACATTGGATTCTGTGTTTGGGAAGTTGCCTAGGAGGTGATTTTCATCGGCTTTAATTGGATTTCACTTATTCCAATGGAGGGTAATAAAGGAGTATTTCATTTAAGAGCTAATTTACGAATAGGAAGTCAACGAAATCAATTTATTTTAATTGATTCGATTTTTTTCAACCTGCATTGCATTTCCCAATTGAAATGTTGCTTTGAAGTGACATTCCGCTTGAAAATACTATAAGACTTGCGCGAAAATGTAATTCGCACTTTTGATTAATTAAGCTTTAAATAAAAATCACTCTATTCTATTCTTTTCGGAGCATTATATACTTGCGGCCCATTAATGGAATCTAATTATTTGCCTTGCGTGTAATGTGGGTGGCATAGCTTTTGGCGTAGATGTGAGTAATAACCGTGGTGCGATGACGAATTTGCATATTTTAAACAGGCGTGCGTCGTTTTTTTCAAACTACGAGGTCGATTAATAAGCTTAGAAAGTCTACACCTTTAATACTCTACAAGGTATTCAGAAAGAAACTTCATTTTACTTGCGTTTTACTTGAATTCCACATCAACCACGAGATGGCGCTTCGAGTTGGAATCAAAATATCATATGAAAATATCAAATAGCATAATATCTTATTGAATTCAAGCCCAACTTATGATAATAATTCCTTGCAGCAGCTAATAGATTTATGTCTGTCCTAAATCATGAACCACAGCATTCCCATCAGCGTGCACCGGTGCAAGAAGGCGCGAAACCGTATCGGGTAGTAAATTATTCTCGCGCCATAGATGCATAGCTAATAAAATCCTCTCGGATGCGCAGCGACATAACGAACCATTAGTAGACTCACGCGTGCCCGAAGATGAAGAGATGCCTAACGCATAATAGACTCTTCATGCAATCCGCGTCCGAAGTGAGTCTAACGTTTGCAGAGGTCCAGAGAGGTGCATTGTCTGTTGATTTTATGGCGTGAGCATTCCTTGGCATAACCAAACATAAGCTGGTGCGTTTTTTTACTTCGCACTAAAGAGTAAATGTGCGAGCATTTCTTGCTGATTCAAGCGGCGCTTACCTGTGTGTGGCATGGTTGGTAATGTAGAGATCTGTAACAGGGTAAGATATTTAATTAGAGTTTTATTGTGTACTTTGTTTGGAATGGATTCAATACGGTTAGGAATTTCATAGCTATGAAGGACTTCTTATGATTTGCAATATATTTTGGAGGTTAACTTATTATCCTAAATTTTAATTCCAACATTTAATATCTGTTTTTTCCAATGACAGATGATTAACTTATTTGAAAATAAATTTTTTGAGTGGTTAATTTTTTGCATTGGTATAAAATAGGGTTATTTAAAGGGTGGCTGTAGGGGGTGCAAATTGATGCAATCGCAAGCAAGTTTTATGAAAATTAAAAGTCTTTGGATTAGATTTTCTAGCAAAATCAATAAAATTATACCAGTGAAATTAAGATGAGTAGCTTAGGAAATATCTTCAGTGTAAGAGTCTAAAATAGGTTAGGTTGACTCTGAAGCAATCATTCTGAGGTAGAGGAAGATAGAATTCATTCCAACTGAATATTTGAAACTAAACATTACCACACTTTGTAATTTGCCACATTCATTTGTTGCGAGTTTGATTCTTACGTTTTGACTCACCCTGTATTATTTATATTGCAAAATTGCAAAAGGTCACATTTATCCATCAATCTCGATCTACATGGGGCACCGCAGACGCATAACGCTCATTTGCATATTATATTTACATCCATTAATTAATAATTTATGACTCGCCTGCAACTAATTTGCGCCTATTTCCATGTAAACCGAGCAAAAAAATTAACCCTACCGTAACCAACATCACCTTTGGAAAAAAGCTGACAAATGCCACAGTCCAGCAAGTGAAAATTTCTCTGCTGTGGTCCTTCATTAATCACCAGTTTCGCTTTCTTTCCGACCTGCGTTCAGCTTCGCAAGCGAGCATAATCGATTTACGCGCTGTGGCTGAAAACTCAAATTTAATTTACATTTTTACGACCGCCACTTAGCTGGCGCGTTTTTGATTTCTGCGCGCCTGGGGCATTAAACAAACAACGGTTCAGGTGGTGTGTGAGTCGGGGGGGTGGTTTGATAGCAAGCAGAGGGAAATTTGCTCGCAATGCGCGCGTTGTGTCGTGTGACGTTGCTGCTTCATTTGCATATCTCATTGGCGTTATAGTTGTCGCTTTATGAACACAAATACCTATACATGGTGAGACAAGAATAAAGCTTTGTACTTTGAATCGTATCAGATTGAGTATGATTAAATTAATTGAATAGTCTTTCTTCTTAATTTTCAAAAAGCACAAAGTTTTCATTTAAACTTACATCAACATTGAAAATCAATGGTATTAAGTCATTTGTTTAAAGAAATCCTGCACTAATTATGTTTTATTAATTATTTTCTTTGTTTTTTATTGCAACAAATATACCAGTTGTCTTTTACATTATAACAATTAATTTTTTAGTCTCCAACAAAAATCTAACCTCAAATTACGTCGAACAAACTTTACATCAAAAGCATTTTTATAAATAAGGCATATAAAGCATTTGGTTAGTTTCTACCCCCTTCCCCCCCCCCAAAAAAAAAACATATCAACTTTATTTAGTTCAGTTGCGTAAGTTCTTTGCTTATATTTATATCACTCAGTATATTTTCGGAGCGAATACCGAAGCCATGCGCAATACGGCCCCAGCACGGATTTCCATTTTTCTTCCATCCCACTGGGTTGCATTGAGGTAATAATCATAAGATCGATGCCAAACCTAATGGCATACCAGGCTACGCAATGAAAACATACGCGTGTCGCAATCTATGATTAAGCACGCTGTGCGCGCCGAACACGTTCATGCCAATTAAATGCTCGCGCCCGGAAAAGGCTTCCCAATTTCCATATCTGAATAGGGGCATAGGTGCTATGCGTGCCCCATGCGAGCAAGGGATGAATACTTTGGCGACAATTTACATCCGCTTGGGAAATTTTCCAAACTGCTGGCCGTCACGCTCGTGTCGCTTTCGCACGTTGACATCACGCGGAAAACTTTCCAGGGTGGGCCGCCAGTTGTTTCAATACATGAACCGCAAATTGTTTGATTCGAAACTATGTTGAGATGAAATAGGAATTATTACAAGACGTTGATAAATTTCATTTGATACAAGTTTGGAAATTTAGAAAATACATTCTCGTCGTCAGTTGCGCGCTTTTTTCTTGTTTCTGGTGAGCAATGTGTGTACGCCATGAGAAAACTATTTTCCTACGCTTCGTATAGCAAGTAGGTGTAAATATGAATAGATTGATGTAATATATAGCAATTGCGATGCATAATTGCAGTCTTTAAATGCGTATTTCAGACATGGCGAAAGGGGTTTAAGATGCAGTTGGTGCTTACACTTTATTTGCAGGTCGTAAAAGTGCGTTGGTGAATTGCAGTAAAAAGGCAGCGCTCGGTGCGAACGCATAATCAACATGCCACATAAAAGCCAGCTAACAAGTCAATTAAAAATGGTGGTAGATAGAAAGGTTTCGTTTGTATAAATGCACAAACCCTCAAAGCCGATGATTTGGATTCCAATAACAAACAATGCAAATTATGAATAAACCCAATTCAATTGAATACTAACTTGTAGCATGTGAAAATATCATAACATTCGCAATTTACTGTATTTTCCCTCCAAATTGTCACATTCCAAGTCACATAATTCGGGAAACTCAAAAAGTTGTAAGCAAATGCATGTTTGGTGAGGGTAAATGGTCAAATGGCAAAGCACCACTCATACTGCTGGCATTAAAAGCAATAATTAATCAAATCACCGGAATTTCACACAAAACAACGCACCTCTCGCCCAAAATAACCTTAATGGGCATTGGATAATTACCGGTTATAGGGTAGTGTGATATGTTAATGCGTTATTTTACCTTATACATTCTAAGCATAATTTTGGCTTTGTTTTTTCCAAGTTTTGTGACTACATAGAGACCATGTTCATTTGGTTGCCTATATTTTCAGTTGCAATTCCCATTGGGTTGTGATACGTTTCATTTTTGCAGTGGTAACACCGTAGTACTAGATGGCAATAATGCATGTTTGCACATATCAGAAAACTTAACCACCACACGCGGCGCTGGGACTTGTGTCGCCTGCCGTTTGTCGTCGGCGGTGCGTGTGTAGAGATGCAAATGCGCCCCAACGAGCAGAATAATTTCGTCCGAACACGTCGCGCTTATGATTTTGATTTACATTAATTCCATATTTTTCACCACACAAGTGAAATTTTCATCCGGCGCCCCATCAAGCGCCGCAGTTTGTTGTTGCGCGACTTTTTATTTTGATCGATACGCTCAAGTGGCGTACGCGCGCATTAGGGTGGAGTGAATAAAATTAGAGGAAAAAGGTGGATAAAGTGCACGTAGAGTAGTAGGTGAAGGCGAGAGTTTATTGCGGATCTTTGCGTAAGATTGCGCTGCTTAGAGGTGCTTGACAAGCGCGACCAGCAGAAAGGGTTGCCTAGTTCAAGTAGGGTGTTGTCACGGTTTTCACATTTGCACGTCGTATGCTTTCTGGGAGAGAATGGAAAGGTTAAGGAAAAGCAATTCATATTATTCTTCCACTTGAATTATGAAATAAAGGCAAAGAATACCTATGAAGGAGGAATTCATTGAATTGTTTGGGAATAGCGGCAACACAATGTGCATTACTACATTTATTAATTCTAGCATGTGTTGGATTAAATTTTACTCTACAACTCAAAGTAATAATAATAAAGTAATAAAAAATATATTATACATTGGAAAAATAGCATCTAGCCTCATGAGGTGCTTTCAAATAACTGGCAATTGCATGATAGAATTTTTATCATTTTCTGCATGTAGGCAACACGTAATACACAAACTGAGAATTCTCTCACAAATGTTTTTTTCGTCTCGTCTCATATTTAAAAATGTGCCCAAAATAAAGTAAATAGAATCAAAAACCCAATAAAATTGTTTTAAACAAAACTTATGTTTTAATTTTGTTGCAAAATTCTTGCAATAATTGTGTCAATTTACATCAAAACTCAAGTGGTGCTTTAAAATAACTGGCAATTGCATGATAGAATTTTTAACATTTTTTGAATTTAGGCAACTCAAAGTACACCAATTCAGAATTCTCTTAAAAAATTTCTCTCACGAACATACTCTCCCAGATTTAATTACATCTGTAAATTATCAAGACAAATTCATTTCGTTTTACTCGTCCCATATCTAAAAATGTACCCAAAATAAAGTAAATCGAATCAAAATCCTAATAAAATTGTTTTAAACAAAGCCTATGTTTTAATTTTGTTGCAAAATTCTTGGAAGTATTTTGTCAATTTACATCAAGACTCATTTGTTGCCATAAAACAAATGGCAATTGCATAATAGAATTTTTCTTATTTTCTAAATATAGGCAACTCAAAGTACACCAATTGAAAGTTGTCTGAAAAATATCTTTTTCATGAACAGAAACTCTTAAACTCTAAAACTATGTTCAAAATAAAGTAAATACAATGAAAATCCAGATAAAATTGCTTCAAACAAAATCGATATTTCAGTTCGCTCAGAAAATCGTTGAAAGCTCATTGTGACTCATTATAGAAATCATAAATAATTCATTTTTATTGAAATCCTCATTGGCCCTCATTGAGTAATCAAAATAATCAAAGCGAAATGTTTATGTATCGCATGCAGCTGAAGCTGCCCATGCCTGGTTTGGAATAAATTCAAGAAAGCACCGCGGCGGCCGCGCAAAGCTCGCGGTTATTATGCGTTTATTAAAGCGGAATTCAAAGCGTTTGACATTCAAAACGAGTGCTTGATATGTTGATGCATTGATTGCTCGATGGGTGGCATCATTATAATGACGCGGAGTAGATTCACAATTTTGACTAAGTTAATTGTTGGCCGGAAAGAACAAAGGGCACTGAGTGAATTGAGGAAGCTGGGGGATGCAAGGATAATTTATTGTGATTAAAAGGTGATAATGTGTCGTGTGTCAATAGTGATAAAAGTATTGTAAAGAATTTAAGAAATTGTTTTATGAGCTTGTAAAGTGGAGGAAGTGCACCGGTTGGCTTTAATTGATCGATGAAAGGAAATGATTAATGAAGGGTTTTTAAGAGTGTGTCGAAACAGGTTTTTTGCCAAGAGCAAATATAAGCTAAGATCGTACTTACATCGAGTCACTTTTCTCTCACTTGTAACAATTGTCTCTTCAAGTTTATTATCACTTTGTTTAATACAGTTCGTACGCACTTGTTGCTATTAATCGTCACGCGTGCCAAGGATGGCAGTCGTTGTGAATTGTGTCTGCTCCAAAGTGTTGTCGTTGGTGCAGAATGCAAAAAGAAGTTTGGTCACAAGTGTCGAGCGTGGATTTTCGGTTTTAGCACCGTGTCCTCTTCGTCACGGTCGCCAGCGTGAACTAAAAGCGCCACGGCACGCACGACGGCATTAAGGGCGAGGAGCGCCCTGCCGTGCTGTGCACGATAGCGGGACGCCTCGGTGGGTGTTTGGGCAGCGTCGCGTGCGTGTGGCGAAGGACGCGCCGCCGCGAGCCAATGCACGGACGCGATGGGCACGCGCGCCCAATCACCAGCCAGCATTTACAACCTACGGAGGGAGACAAGCTGATGCGTGCGAGGATGTGCAGAGGGTGCACATCGAAAGCACATCCCTTCGTTTCTACACCACGCCAGTGGACACACCAACTCGACACACAATATCAAGCACATTCACGTATAGAAATTATTTCCTTTACTAACATGACAATATCTCAATATAGCACACATGATGATTTTATTGACGGTGAGAAAGTAACATGTCGAAACACATGCTTTGCTCTAATCCACACCAAGTGCAAACAAATCACTCAACCACTGCACACAATGATAACACATGCTTTGTATAACCACATCACCTGATCAAGTAGGCAACTATCAGGATAAATCGTATTGGCATGTTAAATTAAATTGAAGCGTAATATACTCCAATCTGCTGCTGATGTCATCAATGGAGATCTCATCTGATTTTAGCACGTGCTGAAGCTGTTGCAAGGCAAACGTCTGCAGGATCAATAAAAATCCACACCTTGCACGTTTTATTCCTACCTAACGGTCGCTGCAATTTCAGCCTACTTAAGTGACCAGTGGCCCCCGTCAGTTTTTGTTTTCCTCGTTTTTCCGTTTTGTCGTTCGCTTGGTTCGCTTCAAATCGCGTGTGCGACGCTCCTCTGCACGTCTTTGGGCTTCTCGGAGGAGTAAAAAACAATTAAGCGATAAGAATCCGTCGCGTTATAAACGTCCAACTAAGCTGGGCTCAAATTTCGGCCCAGCTTTTTCGGCGGCGCTTTCGCCACAAGTGCGCGCACGCGACGGCTCCTAATTCTTTCCTTGGGCGCTTTGCCCATGCAGATGCTTGCAGCCAACGGGATCCAGTGTCGTAAAATTATAGTTTGCGCATGTATGACAGTGTCACGAGATACTTTACATACGGCATTAAGGGTTTGCTCTTCACTTATTAGGAGCTTATTTCCGGGCGAAATTTTCTGTTTTAGACATGCCGCACTTAATTTACTCCATGCATTTAATAGCTACGGGCAAAATATAAGCAATTACGCAATAAAATAACTGATCTGGAGATAATAACCTGATAAAATAATTGAAATGAAAATTGCACTAAAAAGAAAAATAACTCACCTGTGGAGTTTGCTTTGGCAAAAATAAAATTCTATATAAAATTATTCTCTTGCTTGCTAGTTTTATTGTCGCTTCTATTTGTCTAAAATTCTAAAAAAACACAATTAATTAAATATTATGTAATGTTGTTTGCCTACATCAAACTACTCGCTTTCTAACGCAACTTATTGTGGAGATAATAAGTTGACAAAACAGTCGAAATGAAAATTTTACTAAAAAGATGGACCTGTGGATTTTGCTTTAAAAAAAATTAAATTTTAAATATATCTTATTTCCGTTTCTGTTTGTTTATAATTTACAAAAAAATTCTTAAATATGGTGTGATGTTGTTTGCCTACATTAAACTACTTGCTTCCAAACGCAACTTATTGTGGAGATAATAAGCTGATAAAACAGTCAAAATGAAAATTTTACTTTAAAGAAAAATAACTTATCTGTGGATTTTGTTTAGAGAAAAAATAGAATTCTAAATGAATCTTATTTCTGTTTATTCATAATTTTGAAGAAAGCAATTTATTAAATATGGTGTGATGTTGTTTGCCTACATTAAACTACCAAGTTTCAAACGCAAATCATTGTCGAAGCCGTTTAATGAGTCTGATACAATTTACTTGCCATCACAAATATTTGCGAATGTCAAATGAGATGCACACATGTTTATTATCTTGGGCCAAGTGTGAAACATGTGCGATAACACAGCGCAACGTGATTACGATCGTACGAGCGGAACACACTGTGGTGGCATATGCGTTGGCCATTAGACCACCCGTGATTGCGCCGGCAGCTGATTGCCCCTTAATGCGGCTGATAATACAAAATCACCAAGCGTAACACCTCTACACGCGGCACCACGCAGTGCAAACGTTTATAACATTCGATTACGCGCACAATGCGAGCTTACAAGTGGATAAAGGGATGCTGCATCATCGCGTCGCAATCGGTAATTACAGGATCACGGAATGATATATTGGCTTGAATATGAATTTATTACCTTTGGGGATAGTCTGGAAATAAAAAACACTGTTTAATAAATATGTCTTAGCGCCTACAGAAATTGAAGAAGTTTATCACTTTTTGGCGTAATTCTGGTTGCCTATAACCAGATGTTAGACTGTTGGTCTTATTTAATTCCCATTAATTGTTTACTTGATTTTATCCTTGGATCACAACATTTTGACGCCTTGTGTTCACAATGTTCACAACGTCCTGATTCTCAACTCTGATAAAATCAAAAAAATGTGGAAAATCATCTATCTAGATATATCTATAGCATAATGGCAACCAACACTCCTCAAACCCAAAACACCTGCACATTAACACTTCTTACATGTTACATGTGCTTCCTACAGTTTTCACCGACACACGTCCCAATACGTTTTGTGTGTTTAAACCCACACCTTCAAAAGAAACCTTCACATCCTTCATTTTTGACTCCTGTGCGCGGCGTTTTCGTTTGAAATTACAGCGCCCGTACGCTAGTTGAATATAATAATATTAACAAAAGAGGTCTTCGGACACCTTCCTCACACCGATCGCACTATAGTGCGGATGAGAGGTGTTACAATCTTGAATGGATGTTGAATGCTGATGGGGTTTTGCTTTCAGCCACTTAATGCTCAACGGTTAGCTTGGGCTTTCAAATTAAGCCGCCGCAGTCGGAATAAATTTGGGTGGAAAATAGAGCAAGTGGAGGTGTGTAGTGAAGGATTCAGCAGAGGTCGCATTTTTGATGGGCTATAGAAAAGTGACAATTTTGGAAAGGTGCGGCTCCATTTCCATGCTAATTTATTTGCTAACGGATAGTTAAAAGGAAATTAAATCATCATTATTGCAATTTTAAGATGCGTTGGATAAAAGTAGAATGTCATAAGCAATATATGATTTTATTAACAAAAAGTATTTCCAAACAAAAATCATTGACGAAAAAACCACCTAAGAAACATCCCAGAATTCTAAAGTTCAATTATGCTTACGATTTCTCCCATTTTCTTGCCTTCATTGTAATATAAACCCCATTAGAAGAATGTGTCACAACGGATGAAATAATCTCACATTCATGTGCAGGATTAGTCATTCCTAAATCAAAATGCCTACACACCTTACTGACCGTACTCTTCAATTCCATCATAGCAAACTTCTGCCCAATGCAATTCCTATAACCAGCACTAAAAGGTACATAAACAAACGAATGCCTCTTGCTAATTGCCTCAGGTGTAAACCTCTCTGGGATGAACTTGGTAGGTTCCGGGAAGTACTCTGGATCCAAATGCATCTGACGCAATAACATTACAATGCACAAATTTTTCTTCACATGTAAATCTTTATATTGGAAGTCACTAGTGACATTTCTACTAATCATGGGAACCGATGGATACAGTCGGAGGACTTCCTTAATGACCATTTCAAGGTAGACCATTTCCTTAAGGTCTTCACTGGTACACTCTCGATTAGGGTCAATTCCAAATATCTGGTATTGTTCTTGTAAGATTTTTGCTTGAATCTCGGGGTGTTTTGCAATGCAGTATAAACTGAAAGATAACCCAGTGCTTACTGTGTCATATCCTTCAAACAAGAAAGTATCCACTTCCTCCATAATATCATCATCTGTTAAGGGTTTACCATCAACTGTAGCTTCTAGGAGCAGGTCTAGGAAAGCAGTCTTTTTCTTGATCCCAAACTCATCTTTACATTCATCACCATTGTTTTTACTTTGAGCCAGAGCTTGCTTTTTGCTCCTGATTAGGGTCATGGTGTAATTCTTCAGGATCTTTAGTGCTTTACGTTCTTTCCAGTACATCGGGGTCAACATATAAATAGGTTTGAAGAGTGTGAGTGGATTCACCAAGTGGTCACAAACATTAGCAGTCATAAATTTAGTGGCCCAAACAAAATCTGTTTTATCATTCATCTGGGAATTCAAATTGATGCCCATTGCTGTTTTTACTATATTATCAAGTGCAGCCAAGGTCACAAAGTCAACGATGTTTATCCGATTTTGTTTCTCCACTGCTTTCTGCAGCTGGTGTATTAGAACGATGTTGTTTTCATTGAAGACTTGTAGGAATTGCTCTAGGATCTTAAAGTGGAATGTTGGAGTTATCATCTTCCTTCTCGCACGCCACTTGGGTATTTCACTGAGTAGGAGACCATCACCCAACCAGTCCTTGAGGAATTGATATAGACAGCCAGCTTTGTTGATGGTGTCTTGAGAAGTGAAGATATGCTCGCAGAAATCAGGGTCTGCTGTTATTATAGCATTGCTGATTGGCATAGAGACTTTGCAGGTGTTACCATAGATGGTACAGATTTTACACAGATTTGTCATAGCATCTAATAAAGAGAATATACATAGATAGATATTTAAGCTTTTCCTAACTGCCTTACCTCGGATTGGTAGGAATTCAAGAAGGTTTCCAATAAACGGGTAGATTTTAGGTCCCTTTAGAGACTCTAATCCAGCTAGTTGGGTATCTACACTCCATTTCCACCATAGATATAAGAAGAATACAACTGCGAAAATTCCCATAAAGAGACCCAACATGATAGTGTCAATGTCGAAAATGTTTTGATTGATTTGCTTTGATTTGATTCTATTTTATGCAATATTCACTTAATCTTTGATCCCTGAAATTACAAATCAAGTTTTGATAGTACACCCAACTGATAAGCTTGTTTCAGATGCAGTCAATAAATTGTTTTTCAACATGCTGATGTTTCTCCAACGTCAGAACGACGTCCATCTGAAATGTTTGTTGGGTTGAAATGTATTGGTACGAAATAATATCGGTCATGCATCGAAGCACACCCTCTTGGCTTTGATGTCCTATGTCGTTGGATTGTAATCCAAACACATTATTACCGCCTGCATTGTAGCGTGTGGCGTTGGGACCCTTTGTGACCTGCTCTTCCTCCTGCAAGTGATACAAGTGTACTACTCCAAATAGGGTTTCTATAACTAATCCAACAAGATCATCATTTCATCACCACCACATTGCCCAGTTTCTACGTACACGATTGATTACTTTCTGATTTATTGATGGACATATGCTTGGACAATACCTATTCAAGCACATAATAAATCGTGTGTTGTTACCATTGTTAGATGATAATAGTCTAAGTATGTGTTGAGTTGAAAATGTAATCCGTACTTTCACAAAACAATTAATTTCCTAAATGATTTAGTGTCCTGCTGTAAGTTGTGGTTGCTGCAACAAAGTGTAGCACAAAAACTACGCCGCGAATAAATCAAAATCGAAAACCTTGTGCAAGCGGAGCACAAATTAAAAATGCATACAAGTTGCTTCATAATTAGTTTTATTGCTTTATGCGATTATACAACAGGGAGGTAATTGCGAGTTTCACTTGGTTGCCATCATTAATGCCATCGTTAATTAATGGTGTTGAAATTATCTTGAATTCAATTTATATTAAAAGTATTTCTTCAATGACATTTTCATAGGAGCAGG
This sequence comes from Ecitoglossa quadriceps, assembly GCA_027574925.1. Classification (NCBI taxonomy): domain Eukaryota; kingdom Metazoa; phylum Arthropoda; class Insecta; order Coleoptera; family Staphylinidae; genus Ecitoglossa; species Ecitoglossa quadriceps. The sequence goes on along the minus strand of JAODGC010044668.1, from coordinate 20,786 downwards.
AAATGATGGTGCAAAGTACAGTAATTTATTCCTAAAGTCAAATTCACCACATAGTGAGATCTAACCTCAATGCTTGGAGGTTGGAGGTTAATAAATATTTCATATGCATTACTTTAATCCAAAGCCATTTATAATAAAACTACAGCCACGATCTACATATTAACATTAAATGCAATTACGAAGCTAAAGCAGTTGCATAACATTTCCCAACAATTAGCGCACATGTTTCATGTTCATGCTCGCCATCCACATCAAACATTCGCTCACATTGCTTACGTTAATAACAGCAATAAAAGAAATGCATGTTAAACGCACCACTATATCACCATATAAATAATCTTAGTAACGAATTCAAAACCAAAGTAATCCGCATACAAGAATTGGATTCTTTTTATGCAACCAGTACGTTGTTTTTCTTGTATCGTTTGAAAACAATTGAAAGTAATCATTATTTATTGTCAACCAGTCATATAGTCAGTCAGTCGACAAGACAGAAGTCCTTTTATTTCGTCTTCCACCTCACACGCATGGAAGCACGTTCATAAAGAAGCATTCTTTTGGACGTCCAGCAAGAGTCCACTGGAACTGCTACAAGTTGCAACGACCAGCAGCGCACTCGCATTGCAATTAACAATTAGAAAGTGCAACTACCTGAAAGCTAGTAGTAGCAACTAAGAAGAAAGACGCTTTGGTAGGATTTGGTTAATTCAAGTCAAGACTCTTGAATCACAATGAATTTCGTTGCATACAGAATGAGACGCAGGTAATTGTGTTGCCTAATTGTGACATTTTGATGACGTACATACTCTAGCAAGTTGACACATGGTGACGCAAACATGTACATTAATCGTAAGCAAAGTTTTATTACGAAGTTTGTTTGGCAAGTTGCATAAATCAACGTAAAGTCATCTTAATTAAAGGTTATGTTGGCAGATTAGCATTTATTGGAGCGTTATAGTCCGAAATTAGTTGTTAAATGTGTGTAGTTTAAAATAGTCCATTAAAGAAAATCTAATAGCACTTTACATTAATTTATCTTGATTTAACAGTAATCACCAATTAGTAAGCTACCAATTTTCATCCACTTGACTTGTCTTGATGTAGATGCGAAGTGAAATTTATTACATAAAGCAAACGCACTAATTGCGCTGCTACAATCATCTCTTGGCTTTGTTATGACTCCGTAACTAAGTAAAATAACAATTGCTTTGTTAGAGACCAAGACAGTCACACTGCGTGTTGTGGCTTGCTGATTTTGGTGTAATCTGCGCGCTGTGTAGATAATGCGTCTCAATTAAAAATCTAGAACGTGCATTTTTTGCTGCTCACATCAGTTTGTAATTAATCTCATTGAACATGAACAATATTCCAGCTGCATTAGTTTTGTGGAATTTAACTCCTCACATTGGGGAGTGTTTAATTTGACTTGTTACGGTGTTAAACCGACTTTAACGGACTTGATCTGTAGAGAGTTTGGTTTTTTATTCAACGAATTTCGCTTTTTCTTTGAGATGTGATCAAAGTTTGCTGCAACTTGCAGACAGGTGATGCCGGCACACTTCAAATTAGCGACCCTGTTTCATACCTCGTTCAAGCAAGAAACTGGCTTCCCAATTTGAAACAAAAAAAGAATAAGGAGAAAATCAGCACAGGTATATTTTGGTAGGTTGGGGAGTCTAATAAGGTTGGCAAAAATTTACGTGTTTGGGAAATTTGCAGTTTTTTGGGGAGAAGGGAGATTACAAACATTGTACTTAATTGTTGAGTTGTCATGTAATTTATTCTACTGCCTCAAATTTAAATTCAATAGGTGCATTTTATGACTTTTTTTGTGTGTTGCTTATGATTGATTGTTGTGTGGTATTTAAATACTTAAATTAATTCATTTCTCTATGAGCTCTGTTTATGTTAAACCATCAAATTTCTTTCCTTTCCATCGAAACCGCAATAAATCCTGAAAAACCCTCTTGAAGTGCGTACCGCGCGTGCGATGTGTCGTTGAAAAATGGTGCAGATGTACACTGACTGCCCTTTTGGTCCTTTTTCGTTCACATTCGATTAGCCGCACTCTGCCATTCCTCACTGAAACGACGTTTTTAACGTCAAACTGAGCGTTTGCTAAGACCGAAAATGATGACTTTATTAAAGGCACGAGACGCGATTTTTCAAAATGAATAAAAACACTCCCTGATGGCTGCCTCATGCACATCATTTACGATTATTTTTAATTCCGCATCGGAAATTGGATGCCATCAGTTATTGTTATACCAACGGCGATGAGCCAATGAACTCTGCTAGTGATGAGCAAAAAAGATGTTAATTCGGCGGAATTTACACCTGCAATCAGGGGCCACACGATCGCCAATGTGCATCGTTTCAAGATCGACAGACGAGTGCAGATCGGGCACCAAACGATATTTGATTGAGCCATAAAACGTGCAGTTTTGCTCCGTTTTTACGACTTTTAATTATCTACACGTGGATCACAATTTATTCCACTGGACTTCACTTCAATTCAGTTGAAAAGGAGGGCATTGTCTGCAAGACCTAGTCGTAGTCTATTAAACGCTAACAACCGTTTAGTGGACTTGATCAGACGTAATTGCCATTTGCTGCCGTGTCTTCCTAGTATTCATCAGTCAACATTCTTCTGCTCGCAGAAGAACTGTTTTGTCAAATGATGGCCGCAATATCTTTCTGCTCTTTCTCTGCTTCAACTCGTCGCCGTTAATCTAGTATGGTTTACGCCTATAGCTTATAATCTATTCGTTACGCAATGTCATACGCGTGCACGGATGTGGAAGCGAAACCTCACATCAGTTGTTTGTTTGCCTTCTTTGCCCAACGCATGGCGAGTATACAGGATGTTGTGATGCGTGCACCCAGTGCGAGTATGCAATATATCGCGCAATATGGACGCGCGAGTGAATGTGTTGCGATGTTAAAGCACTGTGACGTCGCTTGGCAATACTGTGCTACCACCTAGAAAGTCTTGCGCCGAGGTGGGTATAAAAGAGTTCGCGGGTTTGTAGAGCGTCAGAGCCTTCCTCACCATTGCATACGACGCAAACATGAGGGCATTTGTAAGTTACCATTAATTAGCATTTAACTCACAACCAGAAAGTGCTTTGAACAGCAAGAATAATTGTATTTCTTCGGTTCGCAGATATTACTTGTGTGCGCATGCGCGGTAGCTTTAGCAGCACCAGCTGAGAAAACCGACAAGAAGGAAGAAAAAGCCGTCGCTGAGAAGAAGACCGATAAGCGTGGCATTCATGAAGATATTGGTGACTTTGGGGGACATGACTTTGGCGGTGGTGGCGGCGATGATCACCATGAACATGTCAAGACTGTAGTGGTAGAAAAGAAGATCCCAGTTCCATACACAGTTGAAAAACACGTGCCTTACACCGTAGAAAAGAAAGTACCTTACGAAGTTAAAGTACCAGTTCCTCAACCCTATACGGTTGAGAAGAAGGTACCATACCCAGTAAAGGAATACATCAAGGTACCATACTACGTCCCACAACCTTATGAAGTTGTCAAGAAGGTTCCCTATGAAGTCAAGGTGCCCGTCCCACGTCCATACGAAGTTAAGGTCCACGTCCCACAACCCTATACCGTCGAAAAGAAAGTGCCTTATGAGGTCAAAGTCCATGTCCCACAACCGTACACCGTTGAGAAACGTGTGCCTTATCCAGTAAAAGTCGAGATCCCAGTGCCTCAACCCTACACTGTTGAGAAGAAGGTACCATATGAAGTGAAGGTCCCTGTCGACAGACCATACACCGTCCATGTGCCCAAACCATACACTGTTACTGTCGAGAAGCATATTCCAGTCCCAGTTGAGAAGCCAGTGCCTTATGAAGTTAAGGTGCCTGTTGACAAACCTTACCCAGTTGAGGTGCCCAAGCCAGTGCCCTACCATGTCAAAGTACCAGTGCCACAGCCATTCACTGTTATCAAAAAGGTGCCCGTCGAAGTGGAGAAACCAGTGCCCTATGAGGTCAAAGTTCCAGTCGACAAGCCTTATCCGGTGATCAAGGAGGTGCCGTATCCAGTCGAGAAGGAAGTGCCGTATCCAGTAAAGGTCCCAGTGCACATTCCAATTAAGATTCCCCATCATCATGAAGAGCACCATTACGAACACCACCATTGAGGAAGAAGATAAAACCATGAAATGCAATACCACAAGCAGTGGGGAGAAGAGAATATCACCAAACTGAATAATAAAGTGTAGTAAGAATTGTTTTTATTAATTATTGTTAGATTTGTAATTCACATCATCACGTTCACGCTCTCATCTTTTACATCATTGCAAGAAGTCATCGCGCAAGTCAGAAAGGATTGCTGTTTTTTTTTTTTAGGAACGAAAAGCGAAGAAGAATGCAGCAAGCAAAAGGAAAAATGTTTTAAGTTGTCTTATTTCTTATGTGAGACGAATTTTTTTTTTGTTATCACCACGTAGATACCGTGCATGTTACTGCTTCTGTGTTAATTATTATTAAATAAAACCGTATTTAATTATTTACACTAGAAGAATGTTTATCTACAACTACCCACTGGGCAATTAAAGCAGAGTTGGAAGCATAGTAAACAGTTGAAAGTTACTTAACTTATATCCTGGGTTTTTCTCCTCGTTCATCTAAGGTTGAACGAATGAATTAATGATTATTAATGATAATGATTGTGCTTTGACAGAAGTACTTTGAATGCACAGAAAAAAACAAAAAAACAGTTTAACTGCTTGGCACAATTGTTTTATTTGTTGGAAATGAGTATAATGTGATACAAGTGAAAAGAGTGACTTAAGTTACGACTGCATAGATGTAGAAAGTAAAGACATTATTTTTCAGAAGCAAAGCAGAAAAGAATTGTGAATGTATTTGGCTCAGTTTTTAATCGACAAACATTCAGCTTTTAAGTGCAAAGTTTCTTTGCTTCTTTAATAGCATTTGCTCACAAATAAACAATTAATCAGCGTAATTAAAGTGCGATTACTTAAGTGCCGACAAAATCACGCATTTCCAGCGAAAGCAATGTGTTTCATTTTGCTGTACAGTTGCAATTACCGCCATAAACATTCCGAGGTTTATGTTAAACGAGCGTTCCGCAATAAAAATCACTCGCATTAAAAATCGCGCGGAAGCAATTTGCATCATGCAGTTTACTTAATTCACTATCTGTTTCAATCTGATGCAGTGCCCAGTTATCTTTGCTGGTGTTAGACATGAAAATGAAAGCAAATTATGCGTGCAGCCTTTTGAATGTTCACTTCACTCTTAACTGCTAAGTGATTTCCTAATTTTATTCCTACCGCGCTTATTTTGAAACACTAATTTGAGCATTAAATTTTAGATTGGATTATTATCAAACTTGCTGCACGCAATCAAGCTGGCAAATTTAAGTAAATAAAATATGAGATAATATATTCGTACAAGCATATTTTACGGCACACAAAATGCGCCAAATTCGGCGGCACACGCGCACATGCCGCCGCATCTCGTCGTCTATTATAATTCGAAGAGTGGACGGGCCAAAAATTGACTTGCAAAATATTGTAATTAACCGGCACGCCCGAGCTGCAGCGGCTAATCTAAAGGTAATCTAAAGCTCGTATACAATCATTAAACTCGCATTTTTTATTGCGTCTCCTGTATTAGTTTCAGCTTTTAGTCAATTCATGTGATAGGTATGGAGTTAGCGGCTTTGTAATTTCAAGTTAGTGTTTTATTTTAATTCGTGTGTGTGTGTGCGTGTGAGTAAAGAGAGAAAGAGAGAGAGAGAGAGAGAGAGAGAGAGAGAAAGGTTGATGTTACAGTGGAAATGTTCCACTTCCAACTGATTAATGTATCATGTAAGCGTAACATGTTGCCATCTCTACTCGGAACGCATAAGTGAGAAGGAGTTAGAAGCATAGAATTGATCTGTTGCTCAACAGCTCATTGTTGGTTGGAACATTTCGAGCGCACAAATTTTTACTCATTTGAGGCAGTTTTAGCTTTTTTTTTGCCCACCAAAGTAGATTTCTCTTTTAAAAGTTAGAAATAAATAGATAGTTACTAATAATTACGATAATAGTAACTTATTTAGTGCTAATCGCAATATTTTTCGTATTAAGTTATTAAAGTCACAAAATATCTTTCAAATTGAAGCCATAAATCGTACAATATTGAATGATTATACACTTCATCCCAATTGAGAATCTTGTAGTTCTGTGGCAGGCACATGTTAAATCGGTGTTCATTGATTTTCGGAGCTTGGTCAGACCCTGAATCAAACCTTGTATGTAGTAAACCCAACAACCCATCTATTACTTCCGATACTAAGTATCATTTGGCTGCAAATTATATACTGCCTTTATAATTAAGAGACTTTGTAAACACAATTGATTTCGGTTAGGTTTTCTGATCAATTTGGTGATCATATCGCAAAAATCAACTTGTTTGCTTAAAATTAAAATTTATTAAAAAATTCTAGATGCCTGACATTTGTAGGCATTGTGCGCCAGTGGGTGCACTCCAGTTTTGCTCATTTGTGGCCGGTGGCGCGAACGGTGGCATGTAATTTATGCCCGACACGTGCACTCACTTTCGAGCTGATATTATTGAATGATAGCAAGTGTAGGTAATTTGGTCTACCGACAACATCCGCGCATCTTGTCAAACACCACCATCGCTAATGCCCATGGTTTGAGGAAGGTAGGAGCTTAAACCACACACTGCCAGGGTGTACACATCTGAAATATTTATCTAGATCAAAGGTTATTTGACCAAGGGCATTATGGCTACGTTTGGAGAATCTACCTGAACGTTTGCAGCTTGATATAAATGAATTATACCTACACCATGAGGAGAGTCAAGTTGAAGACAAACAGGCAAACAAAGTCAGCCAATTTCTCTACTTTTCTAAAGATAAAAAGAAACAAATTAAGTTGTGTACAATGCTAAACAGGGATGTTTTAAGCAAAGTTTGCAAGACAACTTGTTTATCTTATACTTGACCATTTAAAATGCTCTTTTAATGTTACCCCTCAACTGTCTTGATGACACTTGACACATGTGGGAACATATCACACTGAAATTGGCGTCTGGTAGGACGTTAACAGGATGAAAGGATGAGCGTTTTATCTTGTGCTTACAAGCCGACGAACCAGGCGGTAATCGGCTTATCATTGTTACACCACTCCGCGTTGCTCCCACATGCCCAGCAGAGGGCTATTCACAGTGTCAGCTGATCACCACAGCAACGCGGCAACACATTTGGCACGCGCCGCACGGGAAACATAACTAACTACCAACAGCTTGACATTATAATCCTCTTGTAATCAAATACAACATGCTTAAAATACACAATCTTAGTGAAAATATAGAAATAGAGAAATATAGAGAAATTTACGCTGTGGTTTAATTTGCAAATTGTGCAATTATATTCTTTATTGCGCTTGCTCAATTGGTAACAGCTGAATGATGGGCATAGATGCATTGGGTGAAAGTCTGTTACTATCTCTGACAAATAAAGAATGATGCAATCTTTAACAATCACTAGCAATACGTAGCTACGTTTGTAATTTCATCAATAATTCTCTTTGTTCATAATAATAATATTTATAGAAGTAGTAAAGTAAATTAAAGTAACTTGCTACTGAGGAATATTTGTAGGAAGATAGTAACTTTAATTGAAATAATTGAATATTGGGTTGCATAACTTGCTTCTTCAGTTTCTTTGCAGTACACTTTTCCTCTATTTCTCTCGCTTGCTATCATTCGTTCTGCTTTCCACAAGTGTGTGCTTGTGTGATGATCACCACAATGTGGTTGAGAAATTGAATGCAGGAAGGTAATTCATAAACTCGGACAATTGATATAATTGCAGACAATTTGAATATGTATCAAGCACGCAGCAAGGAGATAAAATCATGTTGAAAGCAATACGGAATCGTATGTAGCAATGTGAAGAATGAACAGGAACGTGATGGCTTTGTATGTGATGACTTCCTACTTGATTAATACTCATTTGAATAAGGAATTATTTTGATTTGCACGACAATTGGAACTGAAAATAATTCATCGCAATATTCTCATTTGAATATCCGTACCAATGTATTAGTTGTTAGTTGTATGTTGCATTAGTTGTTTATTTCAGCTTTGGATCATGTAGTGAGATAAATAATTCAAGTCTGAATATGATTTATAAGGGAAACGTTTAATGAATATGTTAATCAGTTGTAAACATTCTCACATCATAGTAATAAATGTTCCCACAGCATTTAGCAGTTATTTCCGCATATGTGCATTGCAGTACGCCCCGATTTGCTCAAGTGAAAGCCCATCAAGTATTGAAGGCAGGCACCGAAAGAACAGAGAGTACGAAGAGATAACAGTTAGCAATTGCATTGAGTATGCAACAACAAAAGTTACATACTTGCCAGTGATGTCAGCATTTAGATCACAATTATGATATTGTCTTGTGAACCATTGGTCTATGAATGCACCCAGGGTGGCACGCGCTAAGCACCCACTCGAGAGGGGACGTTTCCCTGCGTTACCCTAATTTAATTCGTAATATTTTGACATGGTATTAATGAGTAATTTCAGTCAGTTTCATAATAATTTAGGTTCAACGTTCAAATCGGAAATAGGTTTGTATTTGGTAGAAATAGAATTGGATTGTACATAGAATTGTTTAAAAAAGCGTCCAGTGCTAGTCCAGTTGACTCTCATGGGATTACTGCGCTTTTATCCAGTGTCATTGTGCATGATCCGTCCATTCGGCCGTGCGACATATTCAGCCGTCCAGCATGCTATGAAAAAGCAGCGATAAGAATTTCGTTTTAGTTTCCATTTTCCATTCTGGCGTTGCCATTTCATTTGCGATTGCCACATTCTCCATTTCAAGTCGGTGTATTGTTATCAGTATCTACTCTCACCACTGCCACCGACGCGCTGTCCATTCCATCAACCCACTGCACACGCTACTCATCACCATGTATTCGATGGTGGAATTGTGGAAATGATTCAATTCCACCAGGTGTATGGAAATAATAAATTCCCTAGTCGCCATTCGCCAGACAACCAATACACTTTTACCCCTCCATTCAAAAATTAATTAAAGCCAAGTCTCGCCATTATGGTGAGCGTTTTTTGTGAGAGTGGAGGAGGAGTGGAGGCTTGGTATGAGGAGATATCTTCTTATCTTTCGTGAGTGATCTCGCTCATTAAACGTTTAAACCGTCCGTAAACGTAACGTGGAAAGGCTTTACACTTCAAGCTTTAGGCTTTCGGCGTTTGGCTGATAAGCGCGATGATAACAGCCCAGCCAGCGGGTTGCTCGTTTTGCTCGCCATTCTGGCTGGGATTGTGAAGTTGAAATTGGTTTAGTTGTGCGCGGCGTGTGCCTGGCGCAGAGCGAAGATGATGCCGAAAGGCGAGAGATTACGGCTTTTCATTCCCGCCCCAGCATAGTCACACTGTGAGGGTGGACGGGAGGATGAGATTAGCGGCGTTGGCTCCAGTCGCGGAACTGTCGAAGTGGAACGCGCGCCGCCCCCAATTGCTGGGTTGGCAGGCGTCTGGGCGCAGGTTGATATAGAAGTCTCCAGAGAGATGCTTTGTGCTTGACTACATAACTAATTAAAAATGCTCAGGGTTTCATTAGAAATTCAATCAAAATCATATCACTGATGAATAAATTTTGTTTTATTATTATTATTATTATTAGTAGTAGTAGTAGTATTATTATTAAGCTGTTGAAATACAAATATATATCCTGAGCATAATAAACTTTAATCTGAAAAAAACGATTGATGTATAAAGCAAGCTTAATTAAGTTATAAAGTATTAATGATATTCATGTATTGCATGTCTGAAAATATTGCATATTTTATCCAGATTTGGTAAGAACTTATACGATATGAAATAATTTCCTTGAATGCAGCTGGGTATTAATACAAATCTTTAAGGTGGCTCAAAACCTTTCACCTTTTTCTATTACACTATAGACCTCTAAGATACTTAGAGAGAAGTTGTGAAATATTATTTAGTTTTCGATTATATTCGTTAATGTCGTTGAATAGTTTGGCTTAACGCTGTTAGAGGTTGCTACTTTTCATTCAATCGTTAAACTTCGTGATTTACGATCCGTCATGATTGAAATGGTGGGAGCTGAAAGTTTGAAGGTTAACACGACGAAGAAGACAACAAATCATTGATAACTTGTAAATTCATTCCAATTTGTTATCTGTAATGTAGCTATCAATATTTATTCATATTGGCGAACTAACAATGTACCTCGCAGTACTAGAAATACGATGGCAACATGATTTGTCTGACTAATTAGGACTTCACAAAACAACTAAATGGTTGGAGTAAAAAGAATTTTCGATTCCAACATGACTGAAGAACTCTCCGGTGTTACGGTGGTGATAATCATCGGCCTGGGTGCATTGACATTCGTACTATTGTTTATATTTGCCAAGAGGCAGATTATGAGGTTTGCATTGAGGAATCGCAGAGGACCACACATACCAATTGGGCACAATGCAAAAAAGTTGTTGAAACGTGAAATTGAACGTCGAATTGAGTTAATTCCTAGGATTCTAACTGAGCCACGATTAATGGACGAGGATCCACGCTTTATCGTTACCCCAGGACATCAAATTCCTGTGCATTATTATAGGTTTAAAGCAGTGGATATGGTTAAACTTTTAGGTAAGCAAAGTGTTTCATTAACTTTGAAACATTTAGAAGTCTTGAATTTGCAGAAAAAGAGATAAGGCAGCAAGATCCATGCCTAACAAGGCATCCCAATGAGAACTTGCGCGCGTATTTATTAACAACCCTGGCAGCAACACTGAATGGAAGTGGCCAGAGACTAATTCATCAATACTGTGATTTATATGAGCATGCCAGACATGACCCAAGTTATTTTGGTGAAGAGGAATACAGAGCATATCATCGTCTCCACTTAAAACTAATAGACGCGTAAGTAACCCGCATATATAATACAGAAGTGAATCATGCTCACATTGTACTTGTTTGATTTTTTTACTTAAGTGCAAAGTTGCTCAAGTCAACCAACAACAGTCGTAAGACGTCACCAAACAGAACACCACAGAAGCAGCGCTTGAATCCCGAGAAGAATCGCAATCTTCTGGATCCATCGCGCCTAAAACCACTGCCAGGCTTGCTGATCGTCAACAACGATGAGATTCTCTGCGTGACCGAACGGAATGAGCGTACACCAAATCTGATCTTGCCCCTCGCCGATAACGAAACTTCGGTCTAAGGAACTTCAAAACGTGTTGTTCAATTATTTATTCGCCATTACACATTAACTATTACAAAATAAGCACGAAGCGAGCGCACGGGCCCGATTAGAAATTTACCTCGATGTACTTCATCCAGGCAAATCGCTCGTTGAAGGAGTCATGACAGCGCTGCAGCAAGAGTCCATGTTTGAAGGTGCGCGAGATCTGCTCGCTGAGCACGTTCCTCCGGTATTGTTCGTTGGTCGCAAAGTCGTACATGCTCTCCAAGACCTGTCAAAATTATGCGTTTGTAATATAGATGAGTTAACAGAACGAAGCTAGGCAAACAAATCAATAAATCATCAACCAAAGACAAATAAAGTACGTTTAACGCTACATGGTATTCAATTAAGTAGCGCGATAATATTTATAATTAATACTTTTGTACACTTACTTGGGGTGCAAGTTTAGCAAACTGTGCAGTGGTTAGTAAACTATTTAATCCAAATGGAAACACAGCGCTCAATTCCTCCAATGTCATATTTTCTCCAGTAAAAATGTGATATCCCGACGTTACCGTGACAGCAATGAGAAATACAGTACTAGCAAATAGCACAACACGCATATCTTTCTTCTCCGCTAATTCGATGTTGATTTTAGATGCAAGTTCAGTTAACCAGGCTGGTAACGTTGGGTGATTATAATGTTTTTCGAAAACTGGCGCTAGCTTCGCGAACATCTTCTCAAAATTACTAACAAAGGAACATCGATTAAGACAGGATTACATTATATATCGGGCGAGAAAACTTACAAAGCGGGTTGTACACAGGATTTTAAAACCCTGCAGTCAATTATAGGGTCCAATAAGCTAAACGGTTTATGGTCTTCAGCGGTAGCAGTAGCACAATGCATCGCCAAACATTTCAACATAATCACATCATTGACAGATTCATATTGAACTGGAGAGTAGTCATTGAATAGGTATGACCTGGGGACACATCCAATAACAGGAAGGATTTTCTCCTCTACCAATGAATCGGTATCTTCATTGTTAAAAATGAGAATTAAAGTTTCCGCAGCGCATGATTTGTTGGACTGTGACGCATTGGGACATCTCATCATCGCATACAGTTTATCCAGAATAAAAGTAATTTCATCTATGGAAGAGTCCATTAAGAGCAAACCTAGTTTAATTGTTTTCCTAAAGAATGGCTTGAGTATAACTGGCTGAATCGAGTTCCATAACATATCTAAACTATTATAGACAAAAATCACTTCTTCAGTGATAGCATTTTTCTCAGTCAAACCCTTGATGTAATTCTCAATAATCTTTCTTGCACTTGAAGAAATAATTGATTGTCTGGAAGCAATTGTAATAACCGACTCCAGCATGTCTTTATGCACCAACAAATTCGATAAAAATGTCCAATCCATCGCAGGCAAAGGACGAGCATATCTCGTTCGTAGTATCCTCAAACACTCCAAATAAACTTTTCTGTCAATCGCGTCCAATGCGTTGACATTCTTCTTAACAAACTTTGCCACGGCCGCTAATACATTGTCTCTTGTAAGCACCATATGAATTGGTTCCTGGTGCCCTTCGTGTACATCAAGTGAGCCCTGAATCGAGCGCATTTCAAGATTAACAAACTTAATCAACATGTCTGCGACAGCATGCAAGCCAGCGCTTGGGCCAAATTGTAACAAATTCACCCAGCACGTGCCAGCAAGACTTCCAAGAATTGAATTATCATTGGTAATATGCATGTAGACACTTGGAAAACCAATTGCAATCTGCTCCCTTGTGAAATTACTTAATGCTTTGTAGACTGCCTCCAAAATAGGAGGTGATGGCTGTATTTCTGTATATTCAAACAGTTTCTTAACCACTTCTTCGCATTTTTGGTCCGATACGTCAGGAATATTGCCAACTTCTCCCATGATTCCGCATATGCCCACGATAATAGCATCATTATTAGATTTTTCAAATTTTTGCTCCAGACTTGCTAGCGTTACATATGCATCAAAACCCTGGCATAAATATTTCAACGCTTCGAAGGTTAATTTAATTACAAGATTATTCTCGGTTGTTTTCGACATTGATCTTGACACAAACCCAACTAATTCTTTTCTATAGATTTCCAAACCATACAGTGTCATACCACGACACAATTCTCTAACTACATATGCCTTTGTCACATTTAAATCTATATCTTCATTATCGTCATCTTTCAATAGCAACTCTTCGAGGTACGGAAAACAGATCTTGTTTACCAAAACTAAGTCGTACATTAACGATAAAGCAAAGGCATGCATTTGTGTCGAGTTCTCACTGATTGCTTTAATCGTCATTACAATTGTTGTCAAGTTCTCTTTCAACACACCCATCAAAGGTAGTGCTCTCAGTAGTTCCAAATGCAAGGCTGGTTCAATTGTGTTCGCTATTTTTTCCAACAAAACAGGCATGAATCGCGTCGTATACCGTGGATGCCTCTTGCATGTTTTCATACAGAGATCTAATACAATCAATGTGTCTTCCATATCTAGATCATTGTTTAAATATCCCAGTAATATAGTGAAAAGCATTTCTATAATCTGTGGCCGGGCGTTTTCAAGCCCCTTCAGGAATTTCCGAGTGTGCAGATTGGCGAGTACGAAAGAATAAATATATTGCTTTTCATCCAAGTATTGAAATGTGACTGGAGAAATGTCGCATTGTTGGTATGGCAGATTGAGAAGTTCGTCGATTTGACTGCTTACTTTCTCAGCAATCATTGTAGAAGTTGCAAAGTGCATTTTCCAAGGAAGAAGACAACTTTTGATTATGTTTGTTATGAGTGATGGGAATGTTTTTTGTAATGTTATTAACTTGACTATAAAAATACAATAAACTATTATTGGTTACTTTTCAAAGGATAATAATACTTACTGCAATCACACAGAGTTTCCATGGAGGTAATAGATGCGTGGGGAATACAATCACATATCATTACAAGTTCCAACACGTCGACTTGTAGGGGTTGATGTAATAAATATTGATGAACAATCCAAATAGCTTCAGTTATATCCTTGTCATGTCGTAATAATTCATAAATGGCATTGATAACATAAGTGATTAACTGTGGTGTTGAAGGTAGCATCACCTTGCAATATCTAATTGATCTTTCCATATGCTCCAAATTCAAAATCTATGAACACAAGGCATAGAAAGAAATCAAACTCCAAGATAGAAGAAAACTTACAATAATTTTTTGTTTTGCAATATTATCCAGATATTCGTTATAAATATCCAACAATTCAATTTGCAAAACTTGTTCTAATTTCTGCTGATAATCATAGAGAACAAAGAGGACAAATGGTTGCAATCTCTGCAACACCTTCTTCCTAAAATATAATGCATATTCAATCCTTTACATTAAACTAAAGTATTATGTGTGTCACCTGGGCTCAGATTTAAATTTCTCTTCAATTTGTGCTAAAATGTGTGGCCAACATTTTAGATCTCTCTTCAATACTGTAATTAGTGGGTGTTGATTTCTCATTATGTCATAAGAAACAGTACTATCATGCTTAAATAGAGCATAAAATATGAGATCTATTACACCTGACATATTCCTAAAAAATTGTTATTCATTGACTTAAAGGTCTAACTTTAAAAATACACTGAACTTACTGCACACTGGGAACAATGCTCATGATATCTTTGAGTACAACATTTAAGGACAAGACTTCGTCAGGCGCTTGCGTTAGTTGTATTAAGCCTAACATTGCACTAGATGCAACAGAATGTTTAGGACTTAAACATTTGTCTCGCAAGTATTTGTAATGTTTGTTGAATTCCAGTTGGTTGGGTAATTTGTGTAATGAGCGAATTTTAGTCACTAAACTTGAAACACCATTGAGTGCCAAAATTGAACAATTTTGTGAGAATTTATAATTAAATTCTTCCATTTGTGTAAGGGATTCTTTCACATATAAAAATTTTGAAGTTCATTACTCACAACAGCTTTAAATTAATTAGGTTATGGGTCTATTTAACGCGTTAAACTTGACAAAATGCAACCTCAAAAATTTGGTTTCTAAGGCACTGATTCTATTGATTCTATTTATTGTTTATTGATATATAATAAACTAATATTATTTGGAATAGATTGCAATAGTTTTTTTTTTAAGTCATATGTTTGATATTTAATGTTTTGCTTGCAAGGAGGCGCTTCGGTCGTTTTTATCGAGTTTGAGAAACAATTGAATGTTTGGGTCATTTGGATGTTTCATGTGCTGCTAGGTGTACCAGAGTACTAGACTATCCTACATTAATTGATAAAGTCGAATATTGTTTGCAGAAGAAAGTGAAAAAATGGATCCCAGGGATACTGTGATGGCCTACCTTAATCAAGATGTGAAGGTACCAACAATAATTCATTATTACAATCATAGTTTTAACATTTCTATTCTTTGTTTGTTTAGATTTACTTTAACACTTGCTTTTTATTTTTATGGTGAAGAACGTTTTGCTTTATTCAATGAATAATTGAATAATTTTTGCTTTATTCATTGAATAAGGCAAAAAGCCGAAAACGTTCCTTACCATAAAAATTAAAAGCAAGTATTAAAGTATATCTTAACAAGCATTATGAATATTAAACACTTTGTAATTGAACTAAACATTAACTAATTTTAATTCTATTTTAGATCATGGAAGATGCACACATTGCCAAGCTTTCCAAAGTAGGCCCATGCATGGTCAACGAAAACAATGATCAAGCGCAAATTCTTAAAATGATTCAATCTATGATTGATAAGTATGATAATGAAATTCAAATTCTTCAAATTCACAACAACGCCTTAGAATGCAGTATTGCTAACGCCTCAGATTTGGCCTGGGAAGACCAGGGTCCAGTTAAACTGGAGTTTAGAAGACAATATGATCATATCCACAATAAATTTGTGAACATGTTTGAAAAACAAACTAAATGTGTTTATGAAAATAAACAATATATGGATCAGCTTAAATTACAGAGCGAACTGCAAAGTCGCAGAAAAATTAATTTATTGAAGGAGATTGCTTTAACCAAAGAAAAAATTGATAATCTTGATGGACAAGAAGTAATTAATGCTCAGAATAAACTAGCGGAAGTGATGAAATATACTAAAAAGCAGCAAGTAATTCTGGAAAACCTTTTTAGAGAAGTAGAGACAACAACTAACAAATTACATGGAATTGGTGATGAAGCATCTATTGAAAACAATCATCTTAAAGAAACTTTAAACAACTTAGATACTGTTAGTTATGCTGAAGAAGAAAAAACTATGGCAGTTCTGCAAAATAAGGCCGATGGATTGGAAGGAAACATTGTACAGTTTCGTTATCAAATAAGATGCGATGATCAAACTAGCTCTAAGGAGTATGAAGTATTAAAAGCTCAAGTTGATAATGATAAACTAGGTCTTTTACAACAAAGTGTTGATGTCTGTAAACAGTTTAATTGTCCTTATGAATTAAATAATTCAGTTGATACCTTTATTAAAACTTGTGAACAAATACAAGCTTTTGCGATCGATGCTCATCGCGTCAAATTGGATGAAGAAGAGCAGTTAAAACTACAGCTAGGTACACTTCAAACGAAAATTGCTTGTCTTCACCATATTACAGAATGTGAACAAACTAAAACGAATAATGATATAATACAATGTAAATTGCAATTCAACAAACGTAAAGAACTCGAAAAATTACTGCCAGAAAAAGAAGCTCAGTACAATTCTAAGAAAGATTCACTAAACGCATTAAATGTTCATTTGGAAAAACTGAATGAGGCTTCTGCTTTAGCACTTGCTCAGGGTGTAGCTGATGAACAGGAGATAATGAAGAATAATTCTTTGCAACAAGAGCGCCAAAATAAGTGGGAAAACATAATTAAAGGAAAGAAGACTATGGCCATTGCAGAACTGCAAATAATGAATACCAAGACAGAGAGGCTGGAGAAATTGATTCAGCATGCTGAGATTAGTAGAGACAAGATGTCCGCGAAGTTAAGAGCTGAGGCGAGTAGTACAACTCTTGAAAATAAAAAGAAAGTTACTTTTAATGAGGTAATAGCTGTGAAGGATATTACTGCTGAAGATACTATGAGTGATATGACCCATAATACTCCCAATAAATAAAATAATGTTTTGTTGTAATTTCATGCTGAACAACATTTATTTATATGCTTTAATGACCAATTATTAATTGTTTTGAATTTTAGAAGTGCAAATAAATAAATAAATACTTCTTTTATAATATTTCGTTAAATCTTTTTTTATGTTTCTGCATGTTCCATTCAATGTTGGGTACTTTCTGAAGAAGCGTTTATTTCAATGAAATTTGATTCATTTTGAAAGCAATAACAAATTGGTTTCTTGAAATTTTTGATTTATTCAAAGCGATTGTCAAGTTCGTCAAGTTGTTTGGGTTGTTTGCCTCAGTTGCTCTCCCACCCAGTTACTTCATTCAAACCACCACAACAAACGACAATCAGCCGCGATTGATAGGTTACTACATAGGGTTACGCGGATTATCTTAGAAAATTGCACTTAAATTGTTTAAATCTTGTAGATTATACACTGACTAATCATGTCGAATATGGTTCATTGTCAACTATGGATGGGTAGTGTGAGTATAGACTAAACATAATTCTGCTATAATAATTAAGAGATTATGAAATATTTGCAGCTTGAGTCCTACATGACAGAAACGTTCATCATAAACTCCTTCAGAAAGATGGGTGAAAATCCTTTAAATGTTAAGGTCATGAGGAACAAATTCACAGGAGAACCAGCTGGCTACTGCTTTGTACACTTTGCAACTGATGAAGAAGCAATTGATGCTATGCATAAATTAAATGGTAAACCAATTCCAGGCACAACTCCTGCAGTTAGGTTTAGATTAAACAATGCAAGTAACACAGGGCGATCATTACTGGATAGAGAGTTTTCAGTTTGGGTTGGTGATTTAAGTCCAGATGTAGATGATTACAATTTGTATAGAGTCTTCTCTTCAAAATACAATACTATTAAGACTGCAAAAGGTATATAATGTTATATTCACACATTGCCAGTATGCAGTATATTTTAACATATATTATTTATTTTATTACAGTTATTATTGACAGCAGTGGTTTTAGTCGAGGTTATGGGTTTGTCAGATTTGGTAGTGAAGAAGAACAAAAGGATAGTCTTATTTCTATGAATGGTTACATTGGCTTGGGTACAAAAGCACTCAAGATCTGCAATGCTGTACCAAAACCAAAAGGTGCAACCACATCAACTACTGAGACCACTTCAACTCCTAACTTTACAAGTACTGCTACTTCTACATCCAGCACAGATTATTCACAGTATTATGATGCAACTACAGCATACTGGCAGAACTATGCCACATGGCAGAATTATTACAATGATCAGAGTAATGCTGGAGGTGATACAAGTCAAATGAGTGAAAACTCTCATATGGTGACACATGTTCAGATGGAAAAGAAAATGGACAACGATTTAGAGCTTGTTGAGCACACTGTTCCACTTGATGTTGAGAAGATGAACAAGGACGTGGTTGAGCAAGATAATAACTTTTGGGGAGCATTAGAGACTTCACGGTGGTTGCCTTGTGAAGTGTTGGAAGTGGCGTGAATATACTCGTGACTAGATATTAATTGATTTGAATACATTTATGTAGACTATTGGTAATTTTCAATACATCAACCAACTTAAAAACATACAATATGCCACAAATTTGATGTACCTTCCAACTTAGTTTTCAGATAGACATCCATATACAAATTTTAATAATTTGCAGCATTAAAATGTAGGTGATAAAATATTCTTCTATTGCATATCTATCTCTTATTAATTGTTTGTGCAATAGCAATGAGTTGGGCGAGCAAGGCCGGGCGCATTGGATTATAGCAGCATTGAAAATCCACGACTAGGTACTGGAGAAATTGGTCGCGCGTAAGTGGAACGGAGTGAACAGTATGCGTTATACACTGTGCGAGAACAGACGAGTACCAGAGAAGAGAGCAACTTTTGGGCAGCGCGAGTCGACAGGTAGAACAGGCATCAAGCGAGATGCACGGTTTGTTATTGTTTTCATTCGGTGCAAGGATTTCGATACGTTTGGTTTGTAACATAAAGCTATTCTATATGTGAATTTCGGGTGTACAACTAGGAATAACTAATAAAATTATCTTTCATTTTCAATGTAATTCATTTTCAGTAATCGTTTAAATCAACGCGAGCCATCACTTCACGCTTAAATCACTTTAAGCCTCGAGTCCAGTGCGTTGTTTAGATGTTCCATTCGATGAGTAGAGTAAAACAGTTCTTTCCAGAACTATCACATTATTTGAATAAGAGATAATTTTGTGTGTAATATATGTATGTATCTTCTTTTCACAACTTTTATATATTTTCTGTAATTAAAATATATTTGTACCATTGCGTATGTCTCGTATAAATTATTTTAAAGATTGCAAATCATAATAATAAATAGCTAATACGAACCCCCGTATGTACGAAGCCTCGTTGGCTTGGTTCGTTACGTTCGCGCTTCGCATGCGTGTGGTTTCGGGTTCGATTCCCATGAGAATAGACATTTTTCGACCGAAATTAAATAAATCCGAATTACATGGCAGTATATGGCACTCCCATAAGAGCCAATGTAAATCAATAACTAAATATGTTTCGAGCTGCCTATAGTTAGAAAGTACTTGGAAAAATTATCCTATTGCAATTTCTTTAGTCCGCTTTTAAAACTATGGTAATAAATATATGTTATGTTTCCTTCCCTGCAGTCAGTAATATGGCTTAGTGGTTTGAAGCTGGGCTTGGTAACCCAAGGGTCTTGGGTTCGATTGCTAGCGCCGGAGAAGGCGTTTTACAGAAAGTTCTAATGACGTAAAGACATAGCAAGTCATCGGACAAGATGGGTCTTCGCCGGCTCTGCCGGCGAAGACCCATCATATAATGACTTCGCCGGCTCCGCCGGCGAAGTCATTAAAGAGATCGCGCTGCGCGCGATCTCTAAGACAGCTGTCTTACGAAATTCAAAACCCCGGCCTCCCTTCCGGGAGGCTCCACCATCTTATTCCATCTTCTAGTTTTGTTGTTCCAATTTTTCCAACTCCCATTTGTATATATTATATTCCTATGTACTCGATGGGACTTGGAACATTTTTAATTACTGATTTACATTGGCTTTTATGGGAGTGCCATATAGTGCCATGCAATTCAGATTTATTTAATTTCGGTCGAAAAGTGTCTCTTTTCATGGGGATCGAACCCGAGACCACACGCATGCGAAACACGAACGTAACGAACTAACCCAAGAAGGCTTCGTACATGCGAAAGTTCGTATTAGGTATTTATTATTATGATTTGCAATCTTTAAAATAATTTATATGAGACATACGTAATAGTACAAATAGATTTTAATTACAGAAAATATATAAAAGTTGTGAAAAGAAGATACATACATATATTACACACAAAATTATCTCTTATT
>JAODGC010044657.1:0-53326 GCA_027574925.1 Ecitoglossa quadriceps | reverse complement strand
CCCTTTGTAATATGTAATTTGTGTGTATTTTGTAGAATATTAAACATTAAGTTGGCCCATTTAGACCGAAAACAATTTTCAATATTGAACAATTAATTCTTAACAAGAAACAATAAATAAAATGACTTCATTTATAGTAATACCTCCAACACACTCATCGTTTCTTCTTCCTTAATTTCTTCACAAAACTTACAAAACCATAAACCATACGTTGTGCTTATTTATGAAGTAAACAAGAAAACAGAAACAACTCAATTGATGAAATGTCAAAATATTAAGTGGTCTGGGAAAAATACTACAATGAAAAAGCCCTTTTGTTACAACTATCATTAAGAAAGCAATTTTCAATATAAGACCAATAACAAAATTCGATTAAACTCATTTTTTACCGTTAAAAATCTCACATGTGGCATTTGATCCAAACTAGATTAATTTCTCGCATATCAAAAAATATTTATTTTGTATATAACGATACCACCCTGGTATTTGTTATTTGCGACATTTAGTTTCGGTGATAAAACTAAAAAATAAAAATTCGATAGCATTGTTTAAGTTGCGTAGTAGGAATACGTTTTGCTTCTAATTAATTAAATATATCAGATATTCTATCTAGATGACAGTGTTGAATTTAAACGAATTTAAAATCATATAGAAAGTGAGCAAAGTCAATTCAAAAATATGTAAACTATCTGTCGTTGGTTTGAGTAAAAGTAGTAACATACAAAGCAGTCCAATAAATTTCACTAGTATTACTTTTGAAGCTTTGGAAAAGCATTGGAAATCAAGTATAATATCGTTTATGCAATAACTAGCAGATTTCGTAAATTCCAAAACAGTGTATTTACTGATATAAGCTGTTAAACTTTTTGGGGTACCCGTTTAAATGTTGGGGGCGGCCAATATATTGTATTTACTTCAAAATAGTCAGCCAACTGTTTATTTCCTATAGAGAGTCTATAAATTATGTGCTAAAATTAATATTAACTTTATTATTCACTAATACAGTTAAGGATCAAATCAAAAATTTATAGAGCGTTGCTTAACCAAAGAAACACGTAATATCCAACATAATAATTAAATCTAGTAATAGTGAAGTTGCAGCATAATAAATAAATATAAAAAAGCCATTCATGTGTCTTAAAATTAAATATTCTATTACCATCTTGAATCCATTATATATGTTTTATCGTTTTACCAATTTAATTGGTAAACTTGGTCTATGGCCTAGGAATTTATAAAGAAAGACGTAGATAAACCACCTTAAATCATAGGTGAGGCCGTGGTGGCCTTCGCGGTTGCAGCATTGAAATGATATCATTTAACACAATGAAAATAAACTTTTGCTATTTATTATGAAAATAATCAGACACAGAGAGCCAATAACATGAAACCACGTACCATCCAATGAAAGTAAAGCACGTATGTAATTCAAAGTTATTTTGCAAACCGTTATTGTTAATGGTTATAAATGGAAGAATAAGTTCAAAAATTAAAATGTGATGTTGTTTTTACGAAATGATTGATTGAGATCGCAAAGTCACTAGTAATCAACTGGTTTACATTTATTAGTTTTCTTAGCACACAGTAGGTCAGGCAAGCCGAAGTGATGGTGAGGGGACATTGCTATATAGGCAACTTCGTTCTCACCGAATGTAATCTCATTTTCATCAGTATTATTTACGCGACTTACGCCTAGTTTCGTTTATATTGTGAATACAATATTTTTATCAATATACCGACACTAATTTACCTAGATAATCCAGCCCAACAACACCTAAATACAGGTGAGCCCAAGTGAACCCGTCAAACAATCATCTTAAATTGACAGTTGTATCCCATTCCACAATTAAGCATAAGGAGTTAACTTAATGCGCATAATAATTTGGCAAATATTATAAGTGGCTAGGGTGGCAAATATCGCTAAAAAAATTCCGTGTGGCAAAATAGTTTATTACCGTGACACCCACGAAGTCGTTATAAACATTTCCGTTTCTCTCCTCAACTCGGGTTCGTCGAGCAGCTGGAAATTGAAAACAATGCGCATATTGGCGGCATATTGTTTATAATTGACTGTGCTTGTCTAGTGCGTCTATGGTTGTAAACATAAGCCTCATACCTTGTAAGCGCCCAAAGTCGCGATAAGAAACATTTATCACAATAATTACCAAATAGGTTGCTCGCATTGGTATTGCGATCGTCCGTAGTGTTTAATTTGAAGCAACCCAATCAACCTGTTTAGTAACGTTTTAAACTAGTGCGAAATTGCAACACGTCGACATTCGTAGACATTTTGAACATATTTATCTCTTTGCCTTTACTTTATGTAAATTCAGAATTTTGCTTTGGTGCTTTATTGCTTCTCATCAAGATGGAAGGTGATGGAGCTGATGGAGGATTTGACCCCTGTGAATGTATTTGGAGTCAGGAGTACTCAATGAATAGATTGTTGTCAATGGTAAATATTTAGTAGCAGTACAATTTACTTTAGATATTTTTTCTTCTTCTAGTACATGGCATAAGGCTATCAACTAGAGCGCCTTCAGCCATATATTTTAAATAAAATATTTTTTCTGATGTTTGAATTCTTCTAGTTGAGGCAATCGCAAAGCCACTGCACAGACACAGAATGTTTTGTGGATGCCAATCAGCCACGACAGGAAACTCCATCAGACTACTACATTGTGATGTCTATAATGGTTGTAATTTACTTTTTTATGCATTACTGGATGGTAAATCATCGTCGTCAACAAAATGCAGCACCTGAGATTACTAAGCCCTCAAATGGAAGTGTAAGTCAAATATTTAGACATGTTTCATATTCAAATATGTGATTTTATTTGTTATATAGAATTAGTTATGTATTTATTTGTTTATAGGGCTCAAACAATGGTCCTCCACCTCCAACCACAACATAAAATGTAGGTAACAATCCCAAAATGATGATTTTAAATCAATGAAAGCATGATACAATATATATTCAAAAAGGCAAAGATATTTAATGAAATTAAAAATTTACACTACATGAATGTACACACACACAGCAAGACTAAGGAAGAAGTTGAAACTCATTATGGAAGTTCCATATTGTTGATAGAAAAAGAATTTATATATTCCAAACCAAGTCGTCACAAAGATTTGAAAACATCTGTCCTTATTTACATTCTACGTCATTTTGTGGAATTTTATTCTGCATATGAGATTTCTATTGATAATTTTACAGTGTTTGGAAGTAGAACCTTGTGACTTTATTATATGTTATAAAATGGTGAAGGTATGATTTTCCAATATGATTTATAATATAAATATGCACAAATAGATTTGCAGTTGCACTTATTATATAAAAGCTTTGAAATAAATGTAATAAATCAAAGTGGCGCAACATATACAATTGATTGGAAACGGAAAACAACGTTTGTACTCATTACATTAAAAACTAAACCATAAAACATCTATGCGTTGTTTATACATATATGTTTACTGAATTTAATATGAAATAAATTAATATATTCCAGAAAATCAAGTGCATAATGCACTCATCGTATTTATTTAATATTTACAAAATATACTACTTCACTGGTTCCATAGACAACAATGCATAGATTTTTGCCGTTGGTAGAGATTGTAGTCTTTGTCTGTTTGTAATCAATTCATTATTGTACTAACCACAATATGTCGTCCTTACCGAATTAATTTTTCTAATGATATTTATATTTTAATTCAATAAGCAGTTGCCTTAATAAAAATTTGTTAAGATGTATTAAGTCTTTAAATTTGACGTAATACGATTGTAGATCAATTTGGTAGAATCCTTATGAATGAAATTTTTGTTTTAACGTGGTTCGTACTTTTTCCAATACGGTCGTCATTTGTTCATATTTTCCAGTTGCATTTGGTAGATTTTCGAAGTTAATCACTGGTGATACATCCTTCTGAAAGTTGTCCAAACATGGTAATCTCGCATAGGGTGATAGGGATTTAATAAGAGGTGTTCCAGGTAAACTGCCGCAGACGTTACTGGAGCATGCTGCACTTGTTGAAGGGGTTGAGTGAGTGACGGGTGCGGCTGAAGCTAAATTATCATCATTCTCTTCCAAAAGTTGATCTAGATTGGAACCAGTGGCGTCCAAATCAACAATTGGAGAAGACAATTTTTCACATGGTGGACCATTCTCATCAGCATTGTCTACTATCTCGACAATATCATTCCCGTGTGGATCTTCCTCAAGCGTGCCAATCAAATCTATGGTGGGTATGGAAGTATTTGAGCAGTCATTATTTGTTAGTTGTTCCAGCAGTTGGCGTTTCTGTATTTCTAGGTCATTAAGAGTGGGCGATGGCGATTTAGATTTTAAGTCTGTATGCACTTGCTGTGTGCGTTTAATCTCAGCCTCTTGCTGAAGCAGTCTATTGACGCATTCAATCATATTTTCTTTACTTAAGGCAGTTGAATAGGGCGGCACTCCATGGTAATTGTATTCCTAAAAAGAGATCACAAAAAAACTTTAAACTTTATCCATCACAACAGAACTTTAAATAAGTGTTTCATTGACTTTGGTTATAAAGTACCTGATATGCAATGTATTAAGATAAGTTTACTTTAACACCCACTAAATATGTGATGTTACATGAAGAAGAAGGCAGCATGCCAAAAACGTTTTTATAACATCAAATATTTAGTAAGTGCCAGTGTAAGCTCATCTCAATACAATGAACAATAGGTAGGTAGTACTTACATCTCTGCAGCCTCGACCCGGTTGACAGTTATATCCAGGGTAATCTATAATCTTTTCTGGTGCAATCGTATAACTAGTAACTATATGGGAACTTGCATCTTGCTTGCCATCACTATCAAACAAAGCAAGATTGGAATGGAATACTTTGGCTTCCTCTAACCAACCAGGTGGATAACCCATTATCCTCATTTTATAGATGTGTGGTGGTATATCATATCTTCTTATACCTAGAGCCTTCTTAAGCCTCTCAGACAGTATGCCAGCTTTAAAATTTTTGTATTTATTATCTGCATCCTCATGATATCTGTCAGAAAGTAATGTAATAAATATTCACCATAATAGAAGTAATACAACATATTAATTAGCTAAAACTTACCTAACAAGTTTAGTATACATTTTTTGTTTGGCAAGCCTAATCTTTCTCATATCTTTTGGATGAGGACAATCTCGAAGTGTATGTGCCCCATCACAGTTGAAACAAGATACTTTAGTTTCTTCCTTATTAGTTTGACTGTCATTATCACTTTCCACTGCAATATCATCAATAACTTTATATTTACTCCTATAAATTGGTCTATTTGTAACTTCTGTTGAAGGTTCTGTATCCAAAACAAATATACTCTCTGTAACATTGGTGCAATGTGAATTATTCTTGTTTTTTAAATTCTCTACCCTCTGAATGGAGCTATCAATATTATTTATTTCTGATAAACTCTCCAACTCAGTTCCATATGATAAAATTAATTTAGTATGTTGTTCTTCATAATCAAATTGTGTAAAACTACGAAGAAAGGTCTCAAACTGCTCCTTGAATTCCATTAAAACTTCATGACTTGAAAAGCAAACTGCAATCTGCTTGCTAGCATTTTTGCATGGCATAGTATTTTCATTGGTAAAATTCTGATTTTCTGCTTCAATTTCTGATTCAATACAATTGATATCGTTCATATCGTTATCATCGTCCGAAATATTAATTTCTTCTAGGTTAGTTGCCTTTTCCATACATTCTTCATCAGAAATACAAACTGAAGTTGTTGCACCTTCTTCGGCAGTCACCATGATAACATCCGCTTCTTCAAAAATTTCGGTAACAGAATTTTCTGGTGAATTTGTTATCATATTTGAACTGCCGCTGTTTTCTGTGTTTACTTCTCGATCCGCCATTACTAAATGTCTGTTTAGAAATGTATGTTTGAAAATTCCACTGAATGGATCATATACACAAAGATTTTGACTTGTTGTCTCCCTTGAACACATATTCACGATAAGCTCTGAAAAGATAGTGTCATCGGTGTCATTCATACAGCGTTATGATCCTAAGACATCTAGTTGAGAAACTAACAGGTAGAGGGTGGTGGAAATCACGGTTATAATCGGAAATCATAAGCTTCGTTAAACAATTCATTAAATGAGGTATAAATGTTGCCGGAAATTGCGTTTATGAACAAGATTATTCCAATTTTTATGTATATGTACTGCGCTTATCTATAATATTAAATTGTGTATAGAACGACGTGCCAAATTAAATAAATTTGATATGAATTAGAATCAATATAAACGAAAACAAAAGCCTAAATGTGCCAATTGTTTACTGCGACTCACTGCGACTAATTCCATAGGATTAGTGAAATTAGTGGCGAGAGCGATTATTCAGTTTATTCCGTTTTTGCCTAGTTTCATTGGTTTTTAACGTATCTATCTAATTTCTTTGCAACTGCGCGCGCCCAGTGCAGTAAGATCAGCTGTTGGGAGCGTAAGATAGTGTGTCGGTTGTCATCACATATGCAGTGCGCGGCTCAGTGTTTGTATGTGAACGTGGAAGCCGTGAAAACCATCTTCATGTACTCGTTGTCCGCCAATGTGTCATTGTGATCGCAAAGAAACAAGGATCAAGGCACATTTTGGAAGTTTCTTCATATTTCCAACGTTTTCCATTGTTTACACGTATCATGCCGCTGAGGAGATATTGTTATTTGCCTAAAACAAGGGTGTTACTCCTTAATTATTGATTTAAAACAATTTGACTCATGTGGCGCACCCGGAACTAGCGTGAAACTGAAGCATTGTGGACATTAGTGTGTAAATATCTTGTTAAAGTGCTAAAAGTGCATCGATTGGAATTTGTTTTCTATCACGTCAAAGGTGTGCGTTAACCTATTGTGTCCATCCAATAATCTATCCATATGTATTAGCCAGCTACCTATATGGAAAGATTAACTTTTGGAAATAATTATGTTTCCTATAAGGTAAATTGTACGTAAAAGATTTATGTGCTTTTTTTTTATTGTAGACTGCCTCAATCAGGCGTCAGATACCAATTCGCTTCCTCCTTTGCACCTGCCAATTAATCAGCAGGACACACGAGAGGAAAGGGCGACATGTCGACAAGACGCCTTTGTGTCTGTCGTCATGGAAACGCGCGTGACGATGGCGAGGGTTATGCGCGCCAGCGAGCGCGACTCCGCAACGTAACTTTGCCGCAGAGATGCACTAGCATAGATCAGTGAGGCCTGAAAGTAAGAAGTAAACAACATTCCAGAATAAATTACTTCTTTTAATCTATTCCTGAGATGAAATGATTTTCTAACTTAATATCTTGACTAATGTGCGGAGATTAATTTAGTGACTACGACATTGAATATTTCATTCGGATATATTTGAGTAATAGTTAAATACTTTTTATATATAATCTATCTTTCTATTTTATTGTTTTTGGGTAAATAAAGCAATGAAATGTTGATGACTCTCTAAGAGAGAGGGCAATTAGTTGTAATTTGCTACAACTAATTGCCATTAGAATTTGCCGTGAACATTTCAAATGTATATATTAATTAATTTGCGATTTGCAGATATCAAAATCCACAATGGACGAGAGTGAAAGTTCATTGGCGGGATCCACCGATATTACCGTGTGCACTACCTTTCAAAATATGTCCGAGCCCGAAACATGTACCTTTTTAAAATGCATTCCAAGAGATATTATATCCGAAGCTACTGCAACAATTAATCAAAATCTTCATTGCAATGATGAAGACGAATGTACATCAAATTTATTAGATGAACTAAATCAATCAAAATCTACAAAAAGCTATGATAATGTTGAAATAGTAGAGAGAGGAGATGAAATACTTGCTGTTGAAATGTATGCTGACAATGACGATGAAAATGGTGATGTATTCGTTGATGCAAGTAATAGAATCGTTGAAAATGATGAAGCTGATTATGTTAATGAAGAAGGTGCTGTTGGATTGATCATGTGTGCAACTGAAATTCAGGGGGTGTGGACAATTTCTTGGAGTATTGGAGATTACGATGATGGTGATTATATCGCCTTGGTGCAAATATGTAAGTCTATGCTTGTAATAGCATCAATCTTTGTTCATATCTATGTACAACAAATTAATAGTGATTAGTGATATTAGAATATTGAATACTATTCATATTAAGCGGGATAAGTTGATAAATTTTCATCAATTCTATTTTGCTGAAGTAACATATTAAACAGGTTAATTAAAACACAGAACTATAGAAAATTTGTTAAATTAGATTCGGAAATCAACATAATTAAAATATATATATATTCCTGATTAAAATATAAATAAATTTTATCATAACAGAAATAACCGAAAAATTACCAGCAAATAGCTAATAATTAACTGAAAACGGACCAAAATTAAGATACACAGTATTCCAGCCTTATCGGCGATTTGTGAAAGTTAATGCTATTTATTTTTATTTATAGACTTATAGACTGAACTACGCTGGTTATTTTTTTAATATATAGACCACCTTCCAAACAGATACTCTGAAGATGCAGGTGGCTACGCATGCTCTATAATAATGTTATGCTGTTTATTTGTTCTTGTTTACTTTTTGTGTACTGGCCCATTAGTCTCCTCGCCTCAATTTTACTCTCTTGAGATGAAAATAGCAGAAAATTCTTCCAAGTTAGATAAAAATTCATTTTTCTGAAAATTTCCTTCTTCACGTTATCATCAGCATTGATGCAGTGACTTTTGTCACCTTTTTCTTTGGTGAACCCTTCGAGAATTGGTTGTGTGTTTGGCAATCGTTCAACACGAGTTTACAACGTCACAGCTCGTTGGCCAACCAAACTCAAAAGCACCGCCTCACTTCACTCTGCGGCGAACGCGGCACTCAGTGTATGCCGGACCGGTCGGGCCGGCAGTAGTCTAGTGTGAGCAGTACGGTAGGAACAATAGCACACAGCATTCGGTAAAACAATTTTTAAAGTGCGACGTAAATTGTTTTGATTATCGACATTGCAGAATGATTCGTTTTAACGGAAAGAATCGAAAGCAGTGAATAGTTCTATACCAGGATTTATGATTATTTGATTGTTACCGCAAGAGTGAGTCGTTTTATTTAATCCAGTCCATCCATTTGACGCAAATGTGCGTTTTGTCTCACTGTCATTGCATTTCTTTCACTTTTGCGTTACACTTTCGATTTAAGCATGGTGATTGTTGCAAGTATTTGCCAGTGTGCGCGCGGGTAACGCACTTCTTTACGGCTTCGTATCCTTGGTGTGATGTGCGGCGAGGCGTGAGCCGTGTTGGCGTAGTAAATTTCGCTTTGAATTCCATGCCATGAATGAACCGTCGCCGTAAACGTAGGTCGGTTGAGCAACTCGGCCCCGCGATGAATGAAACACACTACGTGAGCGCGATTTCATTGATGAATCGCGTTGGCAAGTACGCGAGTATAGTGACATCGCGACGCAACGCTGATATCATTGTCATTGATTGCTCGCAAGTAGCCTGGCTGTTGTTCTAACACAAAGTACACTCTCATATGTTATTTTCTCAGTTTGGCCGAAAGATGAATGTTTGTGTAAAATGTTTCTCAAAAACGCATTAAAAAGTGCGAAGCAAATTGAAAATATTTGAGAAAATAACCTTAATCGGATGTATCTCAAATGAAGTAAAATTCGTTGACGATACTCTTGATGGCAATAGTTTTGTTGCATACCTAATACGTCCTAGGTGGCACATTTCTTTGATCTGCACATCACATAGGGAACGTCTGTAATATCTGCATTGGAAAATGAATATTCACACACCTTAATAACATGCCTATCTACAGAATACTATATTGATAGGACGCAGTATGTTTTCGTATCGTATTGCAATTCTGGGCTATTATTCCCAACTAGATTATACACCTTTAATTGAATTTATTAAGTTGATATCATTCAATTCGAAATTTCTGCTTTGGTTTCAGACATTACTTTTCGTACTTCATATAATCCGATAATTGTCTGACAGGTGTTTTACACGATATGATTAAAACCTAATTACGGCTTACAAATGATGATTGATAATAATTTTTTTAAGGAAATAGTGTATTTTAAAATTTATTTTTATATATTTTTTTATTTAAATTATAATTAGGCAAATATTAGATAGACTTTATATGTCTGGAATTGATATCTTGAATATTCAAAGCTGAGAACAATTTTGCTTCTATTCAAACACAAGCAAAACTTAGAAATTACGTAATTATAAATAATATATAAATAATAATATAAAATTTATTGCCATCAGTTTCCAAAATGGAATTGAAAGTAACTTTCTTATTACCCACTCTATGCACTTCCATTAGTTGCATACATGGCATTCGATTTCAATTGCATTCCGTTGAACGTGCTTTCGCATTGTGTAATTCTCAACAACGGACAATCATTCAATTCATTCCATCAAATGATTTTATGATGAATTTATCATTATTCATGGGCTTCTTGCAAAATTATTTCCGTTCGATTTGTCTAAACTAATCGATTATAGGTTGAACGCATCTCTCGATCATCAAATGAATGTGATAGATCATTTAAATTGCATCGCTCGGATGTGGTCGGATTGAAAATGCGCATAAACTCCCACGCAAAACTATCTGCTCCATTTTGTGTGAGTGCATACGCGCGCCATTTTAGTGTGTTTATAGTCAGCGAACTGTATACTCTGGCGTAGACGATGTATCAATTTTATGAGCAAAACATCCTGTTTTTGTATACATTACGTTCGTTACACTTTGCGCAGTGCTTATATTGGGTCTTTCCGCATGTTAATCATTTAATTTTCATAGAGGAGATAAATAGGCACGTTCTGCCGATTGTTAGCCTATAGGGTTGAGCATACGTTATCATAGTCAATTTTTGGCCTAAGTATGTTTCCTTAATGTGCAATCTTTATGCAGTCCCCGTTCTAAATGGCATAAGGAAAATTGATGTGGGGCTACCACAAGGAAGCACTCTTGTGAGTTACATATTAGCGCAGTGCATTAGGTTTGCCGGTCTGTGCATCTGTAAATGAAGCGCTAATTCGCCGCACGCGCCAAGGACGTTCTGCTTTTAAAGAAAATGCATCATCTAATCATTCAGCGTACCGAGAGAGAAACCTCTCTCCAGTATTAATGGTAATTCGCCACTAGAAGTGTTGATAAGTTGTCAAATTGTGTTTTATTATGTCGCTTCCGTACTTGCTTAAGCAAATTATATATTTGTCGTATGCTTCAAGCTGACTTTAAGTACCTCCGGTTTGTTTCAGCATACAGTGCTAGAAGTCAACCGAGCTCATGTTAAGTCAATATTAGCACTGCCACTCGGAAATGCGTGTGGGGCAATACTACTCATTTACAACATTGTGATAAGATAATAAATGTGTACTTCCTACTTGCAAGTTCAGTTGATTGAAGGAGTTTAATTGACTTTAAACTTTGTTGCTGAAATATTAGCGCCTAGATTTGAAATCTGAAGAGCCGTTTCGTTGAAGATGATGGACTTTCTCTCCAAACAGTTGGTTCGTGTTTTTAGCGTTGTTTGATGCAAAATCTCTCAGGAAGAGTTCTCGAACTGTAAAACACTTAAATTTCTGCATACCTTTTTTATGTCATTGAATATATAGGTTTTTATGAGTGTTCTGGACAAAGCACTAGTTTTTCTAAATAATAAGTTACCTCGTGAATTTGATTTGTAATTTTTCAATGTGGAGAGTTTTAATTGTTACGCTCATTTCAATATCTATACATCTATCTTGTATTGTACGAACGAATATATCTGAATGAACGAATTTTTAATGCGTCACGTGTGTGATTGTCTTCAAAGTCGATTGTTGTGTATCCTTTTTCTTAAAGTGTGTCTGCTAAAGAAAGAATGGAATGTGCGTGACTACAAGCAGGACCGCTACTACTTGTGTGTCATCAATGCCGCTCTGTGTCATGCAATGTCATGATGCGAGTGTCATTTGCTTGCTTGCTCGCCTCAATTAGTTTACAAGATACCATTAGAACACAATGCAACAGCTACACTAGGCGCATTGTTTCAAGTCGCGACTCGGGCGGACGTTCAAGTTGTTTCAAAGAAGCGCCGTTCAACGAATTCTTTGCGCATATCCGGCACATGCCGTACATGTCACATACGCCACACTCGCCGCACATGCATAATTAAAATTTGGCGGCTTGTGGAATCGTCTAATTCAGTTTAGGCTTCAAAGAACACTCATTTTCGAAGAACAGCATGAAAGGCAAATATCACGATGGTATGCTGTAACTCACTGTGGTACCAAATGCATTCACAGCATGTGAATTGGTGTGTGCGCTTTGTTTCAATTTCCTGTGCTTTACTGATGCCAGCAATATTTTTCATTGCTGCAGGCCGCAGGGTATTTATCAATTAATGTTATTTTTTCCCGTATTGTGTTTGTGTTGTTGGGTACATTTTGTGACACCCTGTACATTAATTTCTCTGCTCCTCTGGAGGGCGCTTGTTGGTTTATACTTAGACCGGATATAGGACGTCCGCACATGAAGTTTCGTACTATGCTTCACGTTATTTCTCGTAAAAACGTCGCCAGTTCCGGCCCAAGCAGCTGCCACCGCCAGCGCACTACCTGACTAAGCTTCCTTCCGCTCCCAATAAATGTGATACCGCATTACCATGTTGTCACACCGACAATGCGTTCGATACCTGACTAAATATAGGCCTCGGATGCGCGCAACCATCGCGTTTATTTGTGACTATGAGTAATGCTCTTTCAACAGTATGTATCTATAATAAACACCTTACAAATTGAAAATCTCTACATCCGAACATACTAAGTAAACATTGAAATATAACATAGTCACGTTTTAGAAGGATACTGATCTTTTATTAAGGCGGAAGATAGAATGCACGTGTTAATCGAAATTGGTTTAATAATATTGTATACTTTAAACTGAACCAATAGGGAATAGAGGAGCAAATGTTTTTCTCGAAAATTTTTAACATCCACCTTTGGATATTTTCGACCGGATGCGGGTAGGCGGACTCGGAAATTGGATGATTTGATGATTCGCCCGTTGACCACACACTATTACGCCGGCCGTCTGTGTTCCAACGCATTTGCAGCACAAGCCAGCAGATGCAACTCAAAAACCACGCATTGATTCGCTTTGTTACATTTGGCTGGAAGCTGTAACACACCCTAATCAACTTAAATCATCTGCTGCATTCATCACATTACTTTAAATCATAATTCATAATATTCAGGTACCATTAATATTTTCATTCGATATCATACACATTATCATTATATGTCATTATGCAGGCATCATCATGCAACTTGTAATTACTCCTGAATATTTTACGCTAATTCATTAATTTAGCAGTTGCAAGAGTATTTTCTTTGCAGCTACATATTCCTCATAATAATTGAAATGGATGGTGTAAAATCAACACCGTGTGAATCCTGCCTTAAGTCAATGAATGAAAAATATATTCGTGGTTGCCCCAGAGGGGAAATACGCTTTGATGAGTTTAGTTTTCTTAACACTCAAAGAATATTCCTATGTTCTTCAGTTTTATTTAGAAATTGAAGAAATAATGAACCAAACATATAATTGCCCGTTTGTTTCTTAATGGTTTTCTGCATCCTGGAAATTGAGATATACTTCATTGCAATTTTTTATGACGAGATATACAGAAGAACTTCCGGGCACAGTTCCCGGATCGTGGATATCCGTGTTCGTTGCAAGAGGATTTCCTCGTTAATATCTGCTATAGAAGCATATGGAATGCAAATAATCGAAATAATAAATTACAATTACAAGATATTTCCACCAAAATTTTAATATGCTATCGTTTAATATGTGTGTCTTGCAGACGACGTCAGCACTAAAGAAGTTGCCGATCGAGACGTGATTCTGGGTCGACAGCCAGTAGACCCACATGCTAGGAGCACGATGTGGCTACTTGATATACCTCATATTCACAACGGTATTACACAATTTATTACTTTGCTGATACAAAATATCTAAATAATGTACGCCGACAGTTCAATTCTTGTTAATTTTGTTCCTGGGTTGTATAAATTCTTACAACATGCTGGCAGTTAATAATTATTATATTTGTCCATTATTGTTTTAGAATGTGGTAAACACATGGCCTTTCGCTATTATAAAGGCACAAATGATTACGTAGCGCAAACTCAGCCGCTCATCATCAAGGATCCCCCAGATCGTTTTAGAAAATTTATTAAATTCAAAGACAAGCAAGACAAGAAGAAATTTATTGATAATGGAATAGACAATATTGGATTTAGTGATTATCCACATTTACCATTACCAATTGATTCTTGTAATGAGCCTCAAACACATGCTCTTCGTAAAGCGAAAAAAA
This sequence comes from Ecitoglossa quadriceps, assembly GCA_027574925.1. Classification (NCBI taxonomy): domain Eukaryota; kingdom Metazoa; phylum Arthropoda; class Insecta; order Coleoptera; family Staphylinidae; genus Ecitoglossa; species Ecitoglossa quadriceps. Next base: position 38,920 of record JAODGC010044657.1, on the reverse strand, counting down.
CATCGTCCTCACTTGAAGAATTACGTAGTGGTACTACTGGCGTCAAAAAGAAAGCCACATGTGGACTCACCCGCTCTGAGAGTGCTTCGGGCACTAAGAAGAAGATCCGTACTGCAAAATCGCCTAATAAAGATTATTATCAAATTTGGACAGCAAGTTCTAGTAGTCCAGAGGAAACCGATGATGCTCCCCCATTACCACCCAGGAGTCAGCATCGACCTCTTAAAAGATTGAATGCAGTTAAGGGATCAACAAGTTGCATTTCAAACGATGCCGATTTTAAACCGCCGGTTTTAAGGCAGAATAAACCAAAGAGGCCTGAGGATACCTTTTGCTTCGATCTGATTGATACTGATGAACCGCCATGCTATGAATCTCAGAATCACTCTCCATCTGGTAGGAGTAAGGAATTAAGCGAGGATGACGAAAATAAGCATATTGGGGCTGATAATTACATTAGTGCGAAATCTATTAGTCTAAAACATTCCTTGGATGATAAGGAAAGCACTAGTTCAGTATCTTCAAATGCGAGTTCTACCGAGCACCTTCATTCTCCTGAGAGTAACACCAATGTTGTGAAACCCCATAAAAAGTTGAGTAGGCAACTTTCACCCGATAGTATACCACCTCACGCGCGACTTACTTTGGAGGAGACAACGCTAGAAACTCCCCGTACACCGTTACACCAACACTCACCACTAACACCATCTTTGAAGCCACATAACAAAATTTTGGCAAGAATATCAGGTAATTGTTCATGGCTTACTAATTATATTTGAATTTATAGCAATACTCCTCGTTTCTAGGTGTTTCTCCACCTAATAATTTACCAATCTGTCCACCTACGCCCACTCATCATTCGCGACGCCATCGTGGTGGCGACTTGAAGCCGCCCAGTCTCAAATCAGAATCATGCAGTGATGCTGATTCACTATCAATCTCTTCGGCAACTTCTAGCAACGAAGAATATTCACTACCTGTCAGTTCTACTCAGTCAACACGAGAATCAGATGTAGTGGATAGATTTCAAACAGGAGTATCAGGAGAGGCTTGCGCTGCTCCCGGGGTTTTGTTGCCATTGAGATCACTCACTGCATCTAGACTTCCCTCAATTCCCGAGAGAACGCATAGATCGTTGGTTGCTGATTTGTCTGTAGTATCAGGAATCTCTACCACCTCTACTGTACCATCGGGAGATCATGAAGAACCACTACCACCATGTAAGAAAATTATTGAAACGAATACATGTGGTTGAAAATAATCAAATTACTTTTATAGCATGGGAGGCAAGAATGGATAGCCATGGGCGTGTTTTCTACATTGATCATGCTACTAGGACTACATCCTGGACTAGACCCGGCGCATCTGCTAGTAACTCATCTACAGCAGGAGGTGCTGAACAACAACAGAGAAGACAATTGGACAGGCGGTACCAGAGTATACGCAGGACTATAAGTTCACATCGAGTTGAGTTAGCTAATTTTTCCGCTGCACCACCTGGATGCAAACTATTAACTCGTCCAGATTTCTTTACCGCTTTACATATGAATCAAGTAAGTGGATAATTTCTCCGATAGTACGATGTGGTTAGTAAGTGATTATTTTATTTTTGCAGGATGCACTTGCTCTGTACAATCGGAATTCGACATTAAAGCATATGATTGGTCGTATTCGACGCGATCCAGCAACCTTCGATAAATACCAACATAATAAGGAATTGGTCGCGTTAGTGAATATGTTTGCAGATGCTTACAAAGATTTGCCATCTGGATGGGACACAAAAAAGGATCGCAATTCAAAGGTACTACTAGGATTAAATTAGGCTATTCAATTAATTCTACGGTCTCGGTATATTAATATAACTAATTTTACCCTTGGTGATTAGCAATTCTTTATCGATCATACACACAAACGTACTTCTTACATGGATCCACGTCTTCCCACTGAACCAGTAGTATTTCGGCGCCATACTGATGATGCTCAAGTAAGCCTTCATACAATACTGGACTATACTAGTACTACTTTTGCTACCAGTTTAGGGTCTGTTTGCAATATTATATTTTGAGTAGATTCCTCTTCCTTTATATGGGACAACGTAGTTGTTTATTTTATTGCGGTTGTAGTAACGCTCATAATAAATATTCTTTATTGTTCATAGGCGCCTGTACCACCACCAAGGCCAATTACGACTACTTTTGTGCCTAATTCGTGTCCGGACATTCCAGTTGCATACAACGACAAAGTAGTGGCATTTTTGAGGCAACCTAATATATTCGACATTCTTAGAGAGCGGCATCCACCGGTCGGTACATCCACAAGCTTACGAGAAAAAATTAATGCTGTGCGAGTGGATGGAACTAATGCATTGGATCGTTTTAGCCATGATATTCACCTAACAATATTGCTAAGGTAAGATGTTATTGCACATTTCTTACATACGCAAATTATAATTCTCGGCAATTGTACTTGTCGTAAGTAGACCGATCAGTTTATATAGACTTAATTCTTTCTATATCAGCCTGCAATAGCGTTATTAGATTTAATTTACTCGTTATGCATGGCCACAACTGATAGAATAAGTTAACGTATACGAATAGGAAAGTTTATTTTGGTCAGGGAGACTAATATTTTCAATGAATTTTATACATACGTTTATGTACAAGTAATAGAAAAATATTTTTGCTTATTTTAGAATAATGAATGCAAAGAAAGTGAATGAGAAATATGCATGAGATTGTATACATTAACCGCGTTAAACTAATTTTTAAATATGAAGTCATGTGCAATTATATATACATCACAGTATTATAATCATTATATGTATTGCAATATCAATTTGTGAAAAACGCATATTACAACGAAAGTTCGAACGGTAATGTTTTACTTATACTGTACAAATTTTAATAACACGGGAGCGACATCTTAATGCGGCATATGTGCATAACTGGTTGCCAATGTTACATATGTGATTTAGCATCATTTAGTGCTTTAGAATATTTATTTAGAATTATTACCGCAGAATAATGGGAATAACGATTTAAAACAACGTCATTCGTATCAAAAATTCGTTGAAATCATGAGATTATGAAGGTGTTGCAAATTGGCGCTATGAGTACGTCAGTTTCACTGCAGTGTTGGCATAAGGTTATGATAGCACGCCTTTAAACTAGGATGATTATAATTACGTTAGAAGTTGATTACCAGGAAAATATGGACGTTCTGTTATTATGACATCTTAAATGATTAATATTTAAATATATTCGTGTCTTAGGTAGTGGTTTTATATAAAGATTGGTACTGACATACTCGTACGTTTTGAAATATATTATTTATTATTTGTCATTTATTAATTTTCTTTAGTTTTAAACTCTTCTGAATAATGTTTCAGTTTGTTGCGTATACGTTGAAACATTGCGAAAAGTTGCAATTGTTTTTGATTTGACGCCCGGAAGTTCGACACGCCTGTAAATCTTATGAATAACAACAATGGCATTCTAGCATAGCCATTTAGCTTAGGAATCTAATACGTTTGACTAAATCAATTTCCCTTGACGATTGTTTCTTAAGTTAATTAAAACACGAAACAATACGACATAAATATCATTACTAGTCGCTAATGTACATTTCCAATTACGACAACCACCTTATCAGTGACAAATTGTATATTACGACAGAAATTAAATCCCTGATTCCTAAAATGCAATTGTGCCTATTTTATTAGCTAACATGATCGTATATGTTGCTTTAATGCACGTGTTCGGTGTAGCCGTTATTCCGAAAGTTCGTTACATACTACGCTTGGCAGGAAGGCAGGATATGCTGGGTCTGCTGAATGGGCAGTTGTTGATCCTGGTTAGAGATACATTCACGAATGACTTATGCACTCACTTGCACATAATATGCGCGTAATTATAACTCTGACTATTGCTAGTGATGCAAAACGTCTGTAACGCTTTATGGTACCATTCACTCACTCTAGTAGTAATTCAACATATACATGGGATATTTATAAATTTTCCCTAACCACTTAACAGAAATTTACTAGTCTCTACTAGCAGACAGTAATTAACCAGAAATGGGTTGATTTAATGTTATGTGGAAGCCGACGATTCAATGATTCCGGCCGTATGATGAGGTGCTTTCCGGTCTAGTTTTTTTTCATGTGATAGTTTTACATTTTCAATATGCTAATGAAGTTGGGCATTATTTTTTTATATTGCAAATTTGAGGAAGTATAGCTAATGTGCGGAATTATGTGACTCAAATAACGTAATAGTACTTTTTGTTGAGTTATCATGCACGAATGAGTGTCATCTTGCGAGAAAATGAGCATTGAATAGTCGCGTTAGCAGATTCTTTGTTTTTTGTTATTGTTAAATTGAGAATCATGTACATTTTATGATTTTATTCAGTTTTATTATTTCATTCTGGTTTTATGTGTAATGTATCAACAATATAACATTTAGGCGTTCTATGAGTTAATTGGAAGATTTCTTCTTGCTATATTCCGTTTTCCTTATAATGAAATTATTTATTTGCATTATTTTCAAGGAAAACATAATTATCTTTGTACACACATAATGAGAAAACCAACATCATCGATATAGATTTGAGACCTAAGAGCTAGCCTAAGTTACTATCATAGAGGAACTTAAATTGAGTTAGAATACATGTGCGCTTCTATGGCACACAAGAATATCGCGACTATTTCTAATTATTGTAAAATATATACTTGTTTGAATTCAGGTCAATTAGTATGATTCACGATCTCTCTCTCTATTGTACCATTTTTATATGAACGTAGTTGTTGATAAACGTGCCACAACAATTAATATCGCAAGGGCTTATAACTTGAAGATAGCAGTACTTAAATTACAGGATACTTTACAAAAGGAAAGGGGTTTAAAGTATGAATAATAAATGTTATTATTCGTAATCATCATAATTGGAATCTGATACTAATACTCTCACGGTATTCAATTACGGAATTGCAATTGCACAATTCAATTTTACTTTTGTTTGTAAATATTCCTCCTGTGGTTTTTATTTAAAAATCACATAAAATATTTTCAGTTTCTCTATGATTTGATCTTGGAGCTGGTACAAATGCCGAAAAGATGGGCATGCATTGCAAACGTTTTTTCGACGTGGACAACGTGTGGCACCGAATCAAAAATATATTATAGTCTCGAGCGCAATTAGTGCTGCATAAACAAATAAGAAAAAACGTTTATTTATATTTCTGGCTGCTAATTGGGGATTGTGCATACGTTTCTTGTAAATACAAACGGACAGATTAAATGCTTGATGTATGCATTCTTTCTCACCAGACTTCTTGGAAGCTGCAAACAAAACGTGTATATTGCATTTATTTTCTTAGCTGGAAACCTAGAAATTTTCAAAAAAGGAAGCCAGAGGTGACTAATTAATTGGTGGTTGATATTAATTTGTGTGAGATAAAAAAATATTTGCCAGAGAACCATAATTGAGTCAAAATATTGTTGCAGAGCGATCAACATGCATGCTAGTCAACTTTGGGGTCTTTTGTATTTTGTCGGTGTTCGTCGATTAATTGATGCCATTCAACACTTGTTGCTTCATTTACTCTTTTTTGTTCGCCACATTATCAACAATTGAAGGATATCGTATTCCGTATATTTTAAGCTCACATATGTATATGAGTAAAATTAAAGACGTAGAAATGAATTTAGCCTATGCCAGCACAGCATGACACCAGTATCATCATGAAATCATTGTATTGTTGCTCTACGTTAGATTTTCTACGTGTGCATTTTTAAAAAAAAAAACATCAGGCAAATGCTATTTGTGGCACGAATTTTTCTATTTACGACTAATTTCATGCTTATGAGAGTTGTCATAAATTGTTTTTATGAGATTTGGGTAACTTTTGTTTCTAATTTGGTTTGGTAACAGAATAATGTCGCTTCCTATTTACGGCAATAAATAACAAATAATTGCAATGCAAATAAAATATTTACCTCAATGCAATACATAGTGAAGTAAGCAAAATGAAATTGGCATTGAATATGTTAAAGCGTAACAAGTGCCCTAATGTAGAGATGGTATGATATCCAGGCGGAAGCTCGATGCTGCTGTGTTTTGGGAAGATATTAATGGTTCTGATTAAATTACGAATTGCTTCCATTCAATTGGAGCAATACCCTCTTCTTATTGCACTTGCGAAAACGCTTTTCCTTTCAAATACACATATAATTTGTTCTGTTCTTTGTTCTTCTTTCATTTGGTTTTGAGTTAGGAACAATTAATATTTGATCGATTGTTGTTACGTTTTTATTGTATTGCCGTTGCAGCATTTTTTGTGCATTTCGGTCAATAAATTAAATATTTCAAATGATTTTTGTTTAGAGTCCGTTCGGTTTGTGCATAAGAAGACGGAGATTAACTGTGAATATTACAAAACCTATTCTATAAATTTATAAGTCGTAAATTAAATAGAGTATACACATGAGTACGCATGCATTATTAGCTTGTACGTTGTGACCTTTATATTTTAATATGTTATGGTTTTTGCACAAAAATGTTGTATTGCAACAGAATTCATTCTACATGAATAGGAAAAAATATCACCGACTTAATGAACATTTTAAGCTCTATTATTATGGTTTAAATATTAACACCTATTTGGTCAATGTTTACATCAAAATGGTAGGCTGTTATCCTAAATAAAATTCGGTGAGTTAATATTTACTTACTCTGAGTTAATTAGTGTACAGGGTGTTACACTAATCTATATTTGCTAGTCTTGCATTTGCAACCACGGAACATAACACTTTTAGAAACATTAGGAGTTTATAACTAATTATAATATATATATTCTATATATGCATTTGGATATATATTCACTCAGTATTGTTAAACCACTAAAATTTTTTAAAAAGGGCTAACTGGTGGATAAAATCATACTGCGTCTTAACATAACAATACGCTTTTCTCGTGATGCCAATATATAACAGTGCCTACAAACTGGCAGAACTCAACCTGACTGCCATACAAACTATTTCTTCCTTGATTGAACATTGGCGTAGAGGGTTAAGCACAGGTAGAAAACCATTAAAGCATCAAGTGTGCAGGTACCGTTAGTTATACATTTCGTGCTAGACTGGCGAAAACGGCATGAACTCAAAAGTATGAAAAACAGAAAATTAAAATATGCTTCGTAATCCCCTTTCTTCCTTCCTTCCTTTCATTCTGTCTTCTTTCGGAATCTGAGCCATCAGATGTACACTTGAATAAGTTTCAATTGAATATTCGTATCAAATAGCTCATGGAAAGCATTGATAACATCGGGAAACCATATTCAATCTCATGCTGCTTTAAGAAAAGAATTATTAAAAATATTTTAATTTGAATGTGAATTTGTAGGATTTTAGGAAAAGTAATTCTTTACAGTTCTGGTATAAATTATTATGCAATTCTTGGACGGAAATATGTTAAATTCTTTTCCCTCTGAACAAAAATGCATTAAAGTAAACTAGATAAGATAAGTGTAATACAAAAGGCATTATATGCGTTGATAAAAAGTTCTTTCATTCGTAGGCCATATAGACCAGCTTCTAGATAGACCCTACTAAAAGGGATTATCAATTGCTTCATTATCACGTTTGTAACTAACTCTTATTTTACAATCTATTGATAACCGTGTTTGTTATTGATACGCAAGTGCAAGTTAAACAAGCAATGGTATCACAGCAGAACAATTAAGTAAAGCTAGTTAAATATTTGTCGATTTACAAATAGTTGCTATAACGAAATATTTATTGTTCTTTGTTTCAAATGCCCGATATAGGGAATTTATGACTTGTATCAAAGTGTCTTCAAGTAGACTGTAACTATCATTCATTCCACCCAGAAATTTTTTCTTCCGTCAGGTACAGCTGGTCTATACGCGTAAATGTGTTGAATATTGATGCATTTGTGTAACTGCTGTTGGTTGGCGGTTGGCAAAGCTCGAGCTCATTTTTTAATCCTCGCGCCGGCGTGGCTCGCGTGCGGCTGCTTTCCTGGCGTGCTTAGTACTTACTTCGGGCTGTTCAACATTACGCCGAGTAGCTGAGTTGAATCGGCCGTACCAGGGACGGTTGTAAACTTGTATTTTGCGGTTGTAGTCATAGTCCAGCGGCCGTCGTGCGCGCATCTTAAGCTTACATTAATACTTTGTATAAGCTATCGACAATATCTGAGAGAAATATCCCTACCTGCTATAAATGTGATGTGTTCGATCAAGATGCCTAAAAATAGTTGCAATAGCAAAATGACCTAAACACTGCTATGACTTAAGTCAATGTGAGTCAGTTTGGTACTTAAGTAATTATAAGTTTATTTAACGCGTTTATTTTGGTTCGATAGTTTGGAGTTATCGGCTAAACTAGCAGTATGTGCAAAATTATCTAGATAAGACAAGTGGGAACTACTAATGGTTATTTAAGAGTGCTAATTATTTGCGGAAGTAATGACGTGAATTTAATTGGTTTCAAAGCTATGGGGGAGTATTCTGAAATCGAGTGCAGTGATTAAACAGTCTATTTGTGAGGAAAAATGTAAACTGGGCCTTCAACATGGGGATTGTAACCAAAACACTAGGGATTATATTTAGTCTGTAAGTATTTTCAAAACGATAAACTCATTTTATTTGACATATATATATGACATATGGAATAACAATGCGAAAATATTATGGTTGCATTTTTATTCTGGCTTGGTACGGTTTATTGTTAAACAAGTTCCTAGTTACTTCTGAGGAGGCCATTGCACATTGTTCTATGTTGTTATTTAACGTATGCCGCCGCTAAGTGAAGTGCTTTATTTGCTTGCATCTTCTAACTGTAAGGTTTATTTCAATTTTCATATGAGTACGGTTTTCCGGGGCCACTGGATGTTTCCGAAGACGGCGTGTGTCATGTTATGAAACTCAAATGACAACGCAACTATTTATGCCAGTTCTTTTTATCAGGCTGGCACTTGAATATTTCCGCTACGTATCATCTATCTTCCGTGTTTGCTGTCCAACGTGAACCCTTGGTGCAACTGTGCTTCTTTCTCACCTTGCACGTTGGTGTCGGTGCTCTCGTTTCGCTGCTTATTGCAGTGAAACGTTTGCTTTATTTCTTCATTTCAATGCAGCGCTTCGTGGCGTCGTATGTTGGTTGGTTCTCGGGTGTGCAGTTAGGCTGCAATGGAGCCGGTGCGTAGAATATACTATGTGCCTTTAATCTCAGTCATGGTTTCTAGTACAATACAATAAACTCGTCGGCTTGTTGCATCAAAGATATTGATCAGTGATGCTAGAAGTAAAATACTTGTTGTCGTATTAATCATTCCTAGCATTACTGTAATATCCTACGAATTTTCACTTACAATTGCTTTTCTAATGACGTGCTATTAGTTGGGATGAAAGTAATACAAGAACCAATATGTTAAAGGTGGTGTTAACGCTTGCAATCCCATGCTGCTTGTGTTTTAAGATAGGCGCGTACGCGGCAGGCAGGCCTATCTGACGCTAGCATCTCCTGCTGTTGGTGAGCACGCCAAACTCGCCTCCTCACGCCTAGACGTGCACACCACACGCCTAGAACATGCTGTCGCCTGTATCTTCTTCAGTTTGAGTTTGTTGTAGACAGTGATAGAAATTGGTTGGTACTCGCAAGACTTGGACGAACCAAGGGATAAATAGAGCTCATTACGCATTGATACGTACATTTCGACAATCATTGAGATATGAGAAAATAATGAATTTAATATAACACTTGTTATATTGTACTAATAGAATTTGAAGTTAGTCTTGCTTATGGCTTGAGTTGACAATTTGTAAAATGCAAAATTTAAATAAACTTTAAAGTTTTATTTAATGTTTACCGCATGTCCAAGTGTTTGCTGTCTAACAGATCCAACCGAGTTTTCATGTTTAGCATTCGGAAATAAAAGCAAATATTTTTCCGACTTTTACTTGGCACCAAGTTTTGATTTTAAGCCCAGCTGAATTTGCTGACCGCTATTTTGGTTCGGTTTGTTTTGGTCGTAGTATTTCTTAAACCATGCTTGACTCGCTACGTTAAGATATTCTAAAAATATTGTTTTGCCTACGGTTGCATGAAAAAAGTTGCGAATCTTATCAACTTGAAATGTATTGGTATTTAATTAACATGTTTTAAATTATAAATCGTATAATTTGGTTGAAACGGAATTTATTTCTTTTGAGCTGTTATATATGCCATAGAAAAAGTTGAATGGTGTAAGTTGACTAAATAGTTATTATAGTTATTCATGTTATATTAACTCTGTGATCATCAGTGGGTCTTAGAATGGTTGAATTTCGTATTGATCATAGCCATAACAGTCAATCAAGCAAGACTACCTAAACTTAAATTACAAGATTGGTACGTAACATTTTTGCATTGCGAAAATATACACATAACTATAGAGAATAACGTAAATACAAATTGAAAGAACGGAATGTAGTCACAAAAGTTAAACATATTTGCTATGCTGCCATATAAGATGGTATGTTACTAGTTTGCAATCGATATGCGTACAATAGTTCATTTCATTTACAATTAACAGCCACATGTGAAAATTCCAAGGGTGGTTTAAAAGAATTATAATTGTACTATATTATCAAAGACTACAAAACTCCATGCAAATTATATATGTAGTGTGAATAACTGATTTTAAGTATTTCGAAAAAGTCGTTTTGTCATAATTACCTTTTTGTGAATCTAACAATTTCAATTAAAGCGTTTTAAGCCCGTAAAAGGTAATTAATCAAATTATGATCCAATAAAAATTTGGACAAACTGTTAAAGACAGTAATATTAATGTTGACGAGCATTAAGTTACGTTAGTTAACTGTCCCAAGTGCTTAATTTCACGCTGTACAATTGCACATTTATGCTATTTCACTCTATTATTTCCTACATTAAATAATATAATTGCGTTATGATATGTGTTATCCAAATCAAGCAACGCCTAGATATTCTTGTAATATCCTCAAAAATGGTATTCCATTCAATACATCGAACGTTAGAGTTGCTCTTATCTTATCTTATCTTCTGTTATCTTCAATTGCAATGCCGAATATTCGTTGCTATCCTTTATTTATATTCTGTGTTAAAAACTGATAAGAGGGCCAATCTCTGGTAATGGTCGTTGAAAACCGTTAAAATACTTAACACATGCTACAAATTTAATCAGGAATTTAGCAAGTGGACACGGTAATCATGAATTGTCACACATTGCAACAATATCTAGAAATCTTATTTTAATGATGACTAAGTGTGATGTAGTACTCTACTGAAAACAAAATTGACATGACATTAGACAAGCATCTAAACGTGATGCTTTACTTTTAAGACGGTTTGATTAAATGATGATGAATGATGAAATAATGTACGCGATACAATAGTTGGTATGATCAGTTACGGAATGTATCAAACTTGCCCGTGATTTGTGTAGCGTAAAATATCGTTGTGGGGCGTGGTAATAATAAGAATCGTGTGAGGCGTCTTGTCTGCGTCAGCTGATGTTAATGCCAATGCCAATTTGCCCTTAACGCACTTGCAATATTTGTCTTGTCTATACAGTGTTTAGTTATAATATTAAAATAAGCGATAATGTCCAGTTATCAAATCTACTCGGGATGGATCAAACGATTTGGTCATAATGTTGGATTATGTTTATAAAATAGAATAACATTTTAAATGAATTGTTATTCTCGCAAGGCACATAGTTTGCATTGCAATGCTCCGAAAGCATGAGGAAATGCGTTTTCTGTATGTTTATCAGACGATGCTCTATTTGCTACTTGATTTAAAGAAATCGCTTGCTATTTGCAATGGAAATATATATACTCTATACAGTTAGGCAATTTGCATTTTATTTTTAAAATTGTATAGAAGGGGGAATGTAATTTTTCTTAGTACCACACCCACTATTGGTGCTTTTGTCAGTTGCGCTGAATGGCAATACAGTTCATGTCTTCTTTCTTCTATAATTGAGTAGGATTTGGGTTGATGAAATTTGCCAATAATATATTAAAGCAACCAACAAACGTGAAATGAACGAATGAGGCGTGTTGTTGAGGGTTGTATATGTTATAAAGGCGCGTGCGCGTACTGGAATTTGGATACACTTAAATTTACTAGTGGCTTGCGGTGGGTTGCCGGCGTAACTATAATTAAAATGGAATCATCATTTAAAAAAAAAGACGCGGGCTGGCCGCGGGTTATAATCCTCCGTTTATTCCCATTGGATGCGCGCAAAGATGCACATTAAAAAGGCTTGTGGATGATGACCATTCATGTTTTTTCTCTCCTTTATGGCTCGGTTTATAATCTTTAAAACAGAAAAATTTAGTTTCAATTCTCTTATGCGAGTCTAGATTCGATGTTGGTATCATTTTCATAATGGTCGCCATTTGGAAGATGAATTCCGAGATACATTCATTATCTGTCTACATTCTTGCAATGTGCGCGCTGAATAATTAGGGTCGTTAGGCAAATCACTTCTACCTATTACGGTTTCTCTTTGTGCTCTATTGAGCTTGGTTCTACTAATTTGCCTTTTCCTTGCAGTTTATTTGAGCATGAAATTATGTCCTATGTACCGGCTGTTTCTACAACTAGTACCAGTGGAGGCGGGCTGGGCGGCACCACAGGGGGTGGTACTGGCACGCCCACGTCCATGGCTGGGCGGAGCCCTCGTAGTTCTCCACAACCCTCGCCGGTGGCATCACCAGGCCTAGGCAGGCATCGTGCGCCTGCGCCACATAGGCGTGACTTTGAAACAAAACTCAGAACTTTTTACCGAAAGTTGGAGAGCAAAGGATACGGTCAGGGACCAGGCAAATTCAAGTGAGTGCAACATAACGCATGCTTAATTTATGTCTAACCAAAAAACGGTGAAGACGGATGGAGCGAAGTATTTTGCATGGTGGAAATGATGATCCTTCGCTTTTAATGATTTATTTTAGTTAATATACATATAAATAAAATATATATTTTGCAGAATGCATATTCGACGAGAACACTTATTGGAGGATGCGTTCAGAAGAATTATGTCAGCGAATAAGAAAGAACTACAAAAGGGGAAATTGTGTGTTGTTTGGGATTTAGAGGAAGGTCTTGACTATGGCGGACCTTCAAGGGAGTTCTTCTTCTTACTTTCCAGAGAGTTATTTAACCCATACTATGGGTTGTTTGAGTACTCGGCGAATGATACTTACACGGTGCAAGTTTCTCCTATGTCTGCATTTGTTGACAATTATCATGATTGGTAAGTATATTGGTTTACGTAATTTAAACTAAGTTAGCATTAATATATGTTTTATATTTGTTTCAGGTTTCGGTTTAGTGGACGGGTTTTGGGCCTGGCATTAGTACACCAGTATTTACTAGATGCCTTCTTCACGAGGCCTTTTTACAAGGCGCTATTGCGTCTTCCAGTCGCGCTCTCTGATTTGGAGAGCCTCGACTTCGAATTTCACCAATCGCTACAGTGGATTAAGGAGCATGATGTAACTGCGCAAGGTGAATTAGAGCTTACTTTTGCAGTAACCGAAGAAGTTTTTGGCCAAGTCCTAGAGAGGGAATTAAAACCAGGTGGTAGAAACGTTCCTGTTACTGAGAAAAACAAAAAAGTATGGTTTTTGATGACAATATTATCAGAAAATGTAGGCATTACTGATTTTACTTCTAGGAATACTTAGAAAGGATGGTTAGATGGCGCCTGGAAAGAGGAGTTGCTGAGCAAACAGAGTCCCTGGTGCGAGGATTCTACGAAGTTGTAGATCCTAGATTAGTAGCCGTGTTCGACGCACGGGAGTTGGAGTTGGTCATGGCTGGAACCGCGGAAATTGATCTTAATGACTGGAGATGCAACACGGAGTATCGTGGGGGATATCACGATACTCATCCAGTCGTACAATGGTTTTGGCAAGCCATTGAAAGGTATTTCAAAAAGAAACTTTTAGTGAACACATTTGTTCGTGCATTGTTTTTTTTTTTTGCTATTCTCAGGTTCTCAAACGAACAACGCTTGAGGTTGTTACAATTTGTCACTGGAACGTCTAGCATACCATACGAAGGATTTGCTGCCCTGCGTGGTTCAATTGGTCCAAGGAAATTTTGTATTGAAAAGTGGGGCAAACCTAATGCGCTGCCCAGAGCTCATACATGCTTCAACCGCTTAGATTTACCACCCTATCCCACCTCAGAAGTTCTCTATGAGAAGCTTCTTCTGGCTGTAGAGGAAACCAATACATTTGGCATCGAATGAGCGCCATTCCCAAAGCGCACGCGCTATTTATTAAAGCTACGATCCCAAAGCAAGTTTTTAATGCACCAAAAATTGAGGTTGATTAAGTTACAAATAGGAATAAATCGTTGCTTTGTGAAATATTTATATAAGAATAAAGTAACGAAATGACGACAAAAGGGCTGCACTGAATCAACGACGGTTGATTGAAACAGAATCATTCTGCTGAAAAAGGAAGCTACATTGTTACTATGTTACCGTGCTTATGTAATTTGATTCTGGAAATAGTCCTAATAAAACGAATTAAATGCAGATATAATAAGAAAAAACTAAGGCGTAAACGTAAAGATAAAAATACCAGATCTTGGTGAATGTTGAATGTATGAGAGTTTTATGATGCAAAAGGATTGACGATAACGTAATTGTAACAATCGCCGTCCTTCCCCCAAAAGCGTAACGTGTAGTTTTCAATATGAAACAGCATCTGCAGTGTGTAAAGACAAATTTTTCATGTTGGTGGACTGCAACACTTTCAAGTTACCGACGTAAATTTCAAAAGTCATCATTTTTTTACTTTGAGGGATAAGATGGCCAAGTTGTCCAGCCCCTTATGCCAATGTGATTGTTGTGAATCTAGTCACTAATTTAAAAAGATGCAAGCTGCGCTCTACTACGCCGTTTATATATTTATTATTGCCGACAGAAAGCGATGGTAAAATGATGCAACTGTATAATTATGCAGATTGATTAAATCTATGAATTTTGTCAATGCTAGAAAATTGTATTGATTTGGAGTATTTCTTTTCCTGTTTTATTATTATTGACCTGCGTTTTGTATAGTTTGTTACAAGTTTATCTTATAACATTCCATAAATAAATATTTGTTATTTACAAGCTTATGAGCAATGTTTACATCAATGTAATATTTATTTATTGGTACCAGTTTGCTTTACAGAATGATGGGTTAGTCTGCACTTATGACATGCGAATTGCATTAAAAAATTACTTTGGATCAACAACGGTGCGACTATGTTTGACACCGAATGAAACCTCTGAATCCCTTCAGCAGGATTCATCATATTAGGAGACCAACTCTCCTATCCTCTAATTAATTTTAAAAGTTGATCCCCACAAATCACTATAAAACCCTATATTAATTGATAATGCACTTTAGTGAGCACTTTTCAGGCAATTTTTTTCTCTTCGAACATGCAATTAATTCCAAGTTTTTTGCTATTTTAAATTGGTAGTACTTTTACTTAAAGAGACCGCAAGGAGCGCATCCTCGACATGCTCGACATTGACAGTTTCTTTCTCTCGCTCTCTCTGTCACTTTGTGCCCTTCGTTCTTGACAGGGGCTGTCGTTTTCTTTCGTTTCGCCTTCAGAAAACTGTAAAAATCTGTAACATTATTAAAATGATTAGCGCTATGAAAGCTTTAAACCCTTCAAATATTTCCGGGTTTTAGCCACGTTAACCACCGAATCTATAGCACGTATAGTACCCTATTGAACAACACATAACCTTACAAGAACATTCACCGTATACACCGGAACATTATGGCAAAGAGTCAAGCAGTGGATCAGCCTGAGCTTGACTGGGTGGCTCTTCATCATGAACTCGGCAAAGGAATGTCAGAGGAGACTACTAAAGAACGCATGGCTCGTAAAATAATGGAAAATCCTTTAGTTCCAATAGGTATGTGCTTTATATAAAAGTGTCTATACACATATATATATATATATATATTTAAAATCTTTTATACCTTGTGTTTAGGTTGTCTTGCTACTGCTGCAGCTTTAGTATATGGTTTATACTCCTTTAAATGTGGTGACAAAAAAATGTCACAATACATGATGCGAACAAGAATTGCAGCTCAAGGTTTTACTGTATTTGCACTAATTATTGGACTCGGATTATCAGCGTCAAAAAAATAGAATGTATGCTTGATCAGATTAAAAAGTGTGTATAGCTAAATAATAACATAAGCCTGCACCATCTGTATGTTATAATTTTGTTCATTTTTGTGTTTATTTTGAGCAATTGTTGGTTTCTAATCAACCTTTTATTAATTATTATAATTCTGTTAACTCTACAAGTCCAAATAAACTATTCAAATCGGTTTAAATTGCGTTGGAAGGTGGGGTTTGAGGTGAAGCCCTAACGGTAATTGGAATTGATGATTTCTAAAAAACAAACATAGAGGGCAGTAGAGAATTGATATAAACGATTTAGTCAAACAGGACCCATAAAAAGAAAATCCAAACGCCTAATACAAAGAGTTTTTGTTCCCACAATGAGCGGAAATATTACTTTGTTTATATCAATATTTGCTTAAAAGCAATGAAATAATAGTATCTGAATTTTCGTTAGGTCATTAAAGGTGTCGGTTGATTGTCATTAATTTTCGCAATAGCATTAATCACAATAATGATGACAACGTAAATTCTCTGTCACAAAGCATTTTTTGAAACAAGCAAGTGTTATTTATTTCTACGTATTAAATATATAGATATATGTTAAAATACTTGTGTCCATCTGGGATTTAATCTATACAAACTTCTTTTGCGTCAGCAGAAGTAAACGAAGGAGGTCACGCAGGTTCTAACACGTTGGCTCGCTTCGACGAGCACCTCATACGAGTGCGCGCAGTCGTCACCCGCCACTTGGACGTGCAGTACTTACGTATTTTGACTTGGATTGTTCGCGTTATCGCAACCTTACGGTGCAGTAATCAACACAAGTGCTTATCTAGTGCATACAAACTTCGAGGTCCCCCAGTCGCACAGTATAATAGTGCGCAAAACGATTGTCAAATTGTTAGTGCAATGCATTGAAGATGGACGTTGCGACCAGCAGGCACCCTTCGTAGGCCAGACGCTTGGAAGGTTTTGTAGAAAGCGACGACGCATAACCTTATCGTATGCGAGTGAGCAACACCAGCAACAAGCAAAGCGGTCTGTGCAAAGCGCAGCAATCGCTGGAAGCCTGGGAAGCAATCTTGCAAGCGTTAGCGTACAAACGTGAGGTCGAAAACACGGGCAGCTGCGTGACAAGATTCGTTCGTTTATTACCACCCTTGTGTGCTGTAAGTAAGAAGGAACACGTAGTGTTTGGTAATGTGACATGAACTAGAGACCAGACGTCACACTGACAAATCACCACCTGCGGGTGAAGCCAAATATCGCGAGGTTTACAATTTTTTTACTGTTGGACTAAACAGGAGGAATCATGTTGGAAGACAGGAATCAAAATCGGGTAGGGTTGTTGACGCTTAGCAAAGCTGAGCTGGAGGACATCATCCGCAAAACGCCCATATCAGAAGTTTACGATGTAGAGGACACCGTTTTTGCAAGGTAAGAACAGTTCAGTTCATTGAACATACATTGTTTTGAACAACTAATGTTCGTTGTCTGTCAGATGCAGCCAGCATTCAATTAACACTCATGATTTTATTTTGTACTGCCATGACTTGCCTCAGTCGTTGCACATGTCAGCATTGCTAGCAGGACGTTTTACTGCTGACTTATATTGCTGCACGCGTTATTGTGCATCGAATAGAACGCCATAGAACGGAAATGCTTATTAGTCGAATGGAACTTGTAGGAAAAAAGGCCGCCAATTAGTTGTTGGTTGGATAGAGTGCAATGCGTTTCTCAAAACACTACGTACATTCACAATAGCACTTCTTAGAACAGAAGGAAAATCGGGCGCAACAATTCTATCTGAAGTAAGACTACATGCAATTTACAAGTTTCCTCAACTGTGGGAACTTGTGAACAATGAGCAGTTTTAATTAATTTGAGGAATTAAAAGGGCTCCTGTGATAGTCCCCTCATGCATTCCTTATGTATGAATTATGCTTAGCAAGTTCGCCAGTGACACTAGATGTCTGCAAGTTATCCAGAAATCTTGAAAACTGCGATCGCACGCGCACAACTGAGTTGTGTCTCCAATGTTGAGCTTTCAAACATTAGCATATGCTCTATAAATTTGTCGTCGGTTTCATACTGTAAACCTGTCTTCAGAGGGACGAACAAGTGAATGGCGCAGAAGGAACTCAACAGAGGAATTTACGCCGCGATGAGATTTATCATTTTTATGATGTGTATAATATGCGGGGAACATTAGCATATAACTCATCTAGACTGCGACTTTGGCGTCTTTGTTAGTTTGCGCTCGAGTAAGCTGTTACCTGTTATGGTATGTTGTTTAAAAAGTTATAAAAGTAAATTCATTAGAGTTGAGTCATGCTTAGTGTTAGCAAACATTGAAGGTATTGGAAATCGGACGAAATTTTAAGCAATTTCTGGATCGTCGCTAAATTTTTTCTTTTTCATATTTTCTTCATTTCTATTATAAGATATTTATTATCTCATTTGATTATACCTTACTGATTAGTCTGGAACTAAAGTACAATTATTAATCGCTTACAGTAAATACTAGTTTTATTGCACATGTATGATGAGATATATAAAAAAATATCTTGTTTATTTATTTATCTTAAATATATTTTTCTGCTTTACACATGCATCTCAGAAAAGATGATTTTCTCAATGTCTTTTAGCGTGATATATCAGCATTAACCATTTAAACAAATAAACACGACATGTCCTATGGAATATTTGACTGGAATGTTTAACCATCACGAACAAATAATTCACGAGGCAACGTGAAATCGTACATTGTTTATTTACTTCTCTTATTCAGGTTTATTATTGCAACAGCAAAATATTTAAATATGAAGTGCAATAATAGGGATGAAATGATTGAGCTGCCAATTAATTTTTACAACTTTGTAGCATTTCCGTAGAAGATATCATGCTGAACAATCTTTGTTGGATACTATACTTCTATAGCTGTGAGGTGCAAAATATTTCATATGTTGAATATGAAAAACACTCCACACACGGTGGTTACTACATCTACAAGCACTCTGGTACATAAAGCAACCAGTAAATATATTTGCTCAATGATATGTTTTGGTAATGTGCCAACTCAGCAATATATTTTTTTATTGCCCTAATACGTGGGGATTATTTGCTGCCACATAGGTATAAACTAGTCTATAGCGTTTGGATTAGTTCTGAGATTATATTTTTCTAAAATGTTGAAATTATAAATTAAATTATTGATTTACTAAATGACAATTTGCCGGTGAGCTTTAGACATAAACAAAGTAGTCAGAGCCATAGTAATATTATCTGAATACAATAATTATTAATAATATCTGATTTTGTGGGAGCAAATAGTATTTTTACAGGTCCGTTTTTGCCAATTACCGCTTTTACGCATCAATCGCCTGCAAATATGTAATATACATCAACATTTGCAGAGCAACATGCAAAGAACAGTTGTGCCTGTTTTTTTTTTTATTCACTAAACTTTAGGCTGCACGTTCCGCTTGAATCAGGTCTCAAAATAAAACTGTCTATATCCATATTTATCCCATATGTGGAGATACGCAAATGCTCTCCATGCATTATTACGATGAGTTTACATAATGCTAGGCCTGATAAAGTGGCAGCCATGAAGTACAATTAATGTGTATCTAAAAATTGTATAGCTTTAACAGTTAAAAAGTTAACACTTTTTGGCTGGAGGATTTAGTTAATCCCTCTTTCTAAATATATAGCTCTGGACATTTTTTCGTATCGCCATTCCAAAATACTTGGAAACATTTCTTGGGATTACCGCATTTCTTTCGATTTATAATATAAGTTGGTAAACACATTCGATGCTCCATACTCAGGAAAATAACAGCTCTGAAATAGTTATATGAACAGTATTCCTTTCACACACTTAATGCTGTTGCTAATTAAATTTTATGTGTTTCTAATGCACATGTAAAGGTCTAGGACGTTTCCAATTGAATGCAAAAAACATTTGAAAAATTGCTTCTATTTTGCTTTGCAATTTATTGTTTGTGTACCGTTGTAAATGAATTGTATAGTTGCCCAGCAAATCATAATTATGCTTTGCCAATCTCGATCGTAATAAAAGAAACCGCGCGCGTAGTCTATAAAAATGTGCGACGTGAACTGAGAGAAATAACAAATGCGCACAATTATTAATGTTCATTGCGAGGGCAGCTGGTACGATGATGTTATTATGATTGTGGAATGCTTCATTAAGTGTATCGATGGCTGTGTGCTCTCAGCGTATGCGTCGAATTCAAATTGCCCATTATTACGATTATTACATGCGCCTACAATATAATATGAACTGATGCATTTTGTTTGCATTTACAAAAAAAGCATATAGCCTTGTAAGCTATACAGATTTCTATAGATTTGTATAGTACTGCTAGCACTAGTGTTATGTCTTGTTTTATATGTTAAATACTACGCTAATAGATTAATACTGTTTATACAATAACACTTTGATGCATTAGGTGTTATAGAATTTTAAATACATAACTGAAAATTTTGTATTTTACAAAGAAACATTAAAACTTTTCAAACATTGCATTAGTCATCCAATACGTTTGTGTTATCACAGCAATAATATAGTATAAGTATAAATTATCTGCTTTTGAAATACCATCACTGATTGCAATGAAGCAAATACTCATATATAATTATATTTTGAAAATTTCTCCCTGACTTGGCATTTTACTTCTAATCCGAGACGGGAAGTTTTGATGGCGGTTTTATGCGAGATGAGTCGAGTCGGTTGTTATGACTGTAGAATTGAACCAGCACTAGATCAGTAGGTCACCCCGGAATTCTCGTACATTTCTAGCGTTGTGCTATTTCATTATGTGATTTTATAACCGTTCATTTGTTTCATTGTTTGAGTTATTGATGCACGCTCTCTCATCCTCATCTTACACAAAATTTACAAATCTCGTATTGTCATGAAAGGAGTGTAACAACAGTTGGGTTTAAGTGAATGTGGGATTATTTAATGCAAGGCAATCTTGGTTGTTAGGAAATTTCAATGGTGCTGCAATATTGTACCAGATTCATTTGGAATTTAAGCGGGTTATAAATCTATTTATTTGTTTCTCAACTTCCTGGTTAATTAAACTTGTAGAAGGAGAAACTGTTCTCTGACTTCTATAGTTTATCGCATTGTCATCGCACGTTGTAAGATTATTGCCATGTATTCTTTAATATGTTATTAATATTATCTGTTATGAGATACCGTGGTATGTAATCGAATTTTATACATTCAGCGTTGTTTTTGATGATACCATATAATTCTACTTTGAACCATATTAATGATACTACAACGTAATTTCTCAACGCATTTAGTTTTGTTTTCGATCAACGCCTTTATTCTACTGTAGTAGATTTGTTTTTGAGTGTAACCTCGATTCTTCATGTGAAATTTCACATTGCGACACTACTTCCAAGCCGCGAGAGTGCTGCTTCTTTAACATCTTTAGAAATATATAAGGTGTTGGTTTGTGATCAATATGAAGTCTGTCGTTGATCTCGGTCACGAAGTGTGCCTGATATTCATTGTATTGAGATTAGTTCACTGTGACACTAATTATTTGGTATCAATCAAAGTAAATAAGTATCAAGTCAAAGTAAGCTCATCACAATGCAATGATTAACATTAGTTTAACACATGATTGCAAAAAGAAAAAAATGAGTCTTGCAGAGTATCAAGATTTAATTCCTAGGTGAGGAAACTGTGTATTTTCATACATTTTGCCAAGACTCCATTGCTGTCGTAATCCTGAGAAACGACAAACAACAGCCGCGCAGAACACAGACATCCTCGCATATCGTGAGCGGATTTACAGTTACGGTCAGACGGTCAAGACTCGTTGAGGAACGAGCTGTTGTGGCAGTTGAATCGGCGAAGAACGAGAGAAATGCCAGTGGCTTTGACGATCTTACGATGAGAGTTTTCTTTGCGGGTTTGTAGCGTGTGAATAGGATTCGAATCCGTGTATCTGAATGTACTGTAGGCTGTAGCAATTCAAAGTCTGTATGCGAGACTACAGACAAAGGACTTCTGAAAATGTAGGCTAAGCTAATAAATATAATAATAAATGGCAGATCGTACGTATAAAGTAGCTCCAAATATTAGATGTCAATTTAAGTGTAGATAGAAGAAAGAATATATGTGCATAATAAATGGATTATTTACAAATAGGGGTGTGGGAGTGTTTCACTTTTTTTTTTCTTTATTGGATATGACAGTTTACGTTCGCCTTTCCTTAAAGATTCGTAAAATTGAATAACCCTTGTACTCACTGTCGATTCTTGCATTACGTGTCATATTCTCAGAATGTATATTTTAGATTTTGTTTGGTAACCATGTGGCATAGTTTTATTGTTCTATTGAAAACTTTATTACACACCTTTATAATGGTTTGATACGTTGAGGCACCTTATAAGAATGGCCCTTAAAACAAGATTATCTAAGGTTTACTTTTAACGAAGGCGATTTAAGGTGATTGTCGACTTATATTTTGGAGCGTGGCTTAAGTTGTCGTAAAGGTAGTAAGTAAACAAAAGTTTATAAATTATTCCTTGGTAACCGCAATGAACGCCTACATCCATCGATGCAATTGTACATATTCGTGCAATGCGCGTGCATTGTGGGCTGGGAATCAAGGTTGTTTATTTGGAACTGAAATCGACTGAGAGGCGAAATACATGCAACTTATATAATCGCTTTTTTACTTTTGGGACGTTTTTATGGTCTGGATACTCACATACATTATACATCAGGCGATTGCTGTATGTTAAAGGTAGACACAAAATGACATTGTCAATTTCTAAACTGTTAAACTGTGTAGTAAACATTAAATGTGGCCTATATGATTTCGGTACAAATATTTTGCGGATGCAAGAGTTTTAAAGTACTAAACCGATTTCAGATTGCAATCTATGAGATTAACAGAGTGCCACATTGCATTGTTTAGAAATTGGGATTCATTAATTGATTCCAGAATAATATCGTTTCATCAAAACTGTCATTAAGAAGATTTCACGAGTATATTATAGAATGCATAAGTATTTATATTATTGGCCTCAATTTAATTATTTGTTGTTTATTTTGGTAAGTTGATTTATTTATAATTTCTGATTTTCGTAGTTTGCCTATTATGTTCTCCAAGCTTGATATGTAAAAAATTGTTTAAAACTTGCAATGGATTAAACAACAAACTTTCTGAGTTTAACTTAAAGAGAAATCGTCTAAGGTGGTCTGCTGTGAGTTAATGTTTGGGCATTTACGTTGATCATCAAACAAAAGGAAATTACGGCGTAAGCCATAATGGCTATGCAAACATGCAATCGAAAAAGCACTGCGTACTTGAATCTTGAAGGTGATTTGTGTGATAACTATTTTCTGGTAAATAAGTATGTCAAAACATATGTTGTATTTCATATAAAAATATACAACGGGAAAACTGTCGCCTACTGTGTGTGCAAATACTGACTTAGATTAACAAGCATTTACATTCCTCAATTCTTATGTTTTATTTAACTGCTTTCATCTACAATCTAAAATTGATTTAGAATGTAAAGTTAAACCAACTTAGCGTATTTACTCTACCGAAAGCTATGGGCAGAGTTACATTTACTTCAAAATAACCTTTTTAATTTTTTTGTTAGTTTTATTTGGTATTAAATGCTTTATGTGAAAGTGAATGTGTACAACGAGAATTGTGTACATTTTCCAGGTAGATAAACCAATTTCTTTACGAATTCTTCAAATATTATTCTTAAAAACACAATTTACGATGGGTACTTTGAATAGAGGGTAGCAGGAATATGTGCTCTTCAATTTAAAATTTGCATGATTTTAATTCACAACACAGTTTTCCATGTTCATTAAAATTTGTACTTTCTTTGAATGCATTCATGTGTGCATTTGGCAGGAAATGGAAGAATTACGATTGCTTCGAAATGGCGTTTCCAGTTGTGTTACCGTGCCACTATATACATATATTTTTTTTATCTCGGCAGGTTGCGCGTTCGGCCAAACGTGACGGCGTGGCGGCGGCGATAGTGCTAGTTGTATTTACTTTGAAGCAGTGCAGCCAGCATAACATAAAGTAATACTGCTGACACTGCGCTATACATTATCCATTCAGCAACAACAAGTAGGCACTAAGCAATAGTAATGTGAAATAATAATAATAATCGACGCTTGTTGCATGTTTTAATTCCAGTTTATTCCCACACGTTTACATTCATTACTTAAGCGTTACTTAGCTTTTGTACTGAAATTACTGGCAATACTATGCAGGAATTAATTACCTTTTCTATCTGAAATAGCCAGATGTATTATATTGTAGGCTTTGTAACGGTTGTGCCCTTCAAAATCCTAATTTTATTAATTATTAGCACTGCGCAACGAAAAAGAATGAATGAACCATCACCACCATCCATATATTGATATAAGGTCATTAAAATTAAGATGTTTCTTCACAATTTTCAAAAGAAAAAGATTCTGATTTCTACTTTATGTGATGGCATTTACTATCTTATTTAAATTTGATAAACCTGCTATATTGCAATGCTTACACAAGATATGCAATGATTACCAATAAATTATAAACGTTATAACAACGCCCTTTTGTATTGAACACTGTAATTTTAAATAAATACTTATAAATAAAAATAATCATACTGCTATTTGATAGAGATGAGCTTGTATATGCAAATATTATGATACATTATTATTAATTAAATGTATTATTGATATCAAAGTAATAATCAACGTTTTGACAATTAAACGTCGGCAAAATATGCAGGTATTATTGTTTACTAAGGTTAGTTTGTATAGAAAATTTTCTTGAATTGTTTGATTCCACAATCTTTGCAGTTGTTTCCAGCATGCTTCAATGTTATTTAAAACACATTCTATAGGATTTTGTAATGCTAATTTTGTGTATAAAAAAGTAGAAGAAGTTTATCGTACTTCTGTTGGTCGTGGGTATTGTGGTGTGTAATAAATTGATACCCAAATTTACAAGATTACCATTTACGTGTTAAATATTTTAATTATTTAAATATTGTTGTTGGTGCGTACGCGTTATGATCAAGTTGGCCGAGTCGAGATCGGTCTACTAGGGCTTGACTTCTCGTGTCTCCGTGCATGAAGGCACTAGAGATTTAAGTCGAGGGTGGTAAGCACCACCCCTCTATATTCTGTCCGTCACTGTTTCAACTGCATAATAAATGTAAGTTTACGTGCAGTGCTCAGTTGTCGTCATGCTGTTGACTTTCTGCTTGATAATTGCCTTTTACATATTGTGCTGGAATAGCAGCAGCGAACGCAAATTAAATTTGAAATGTAAATTCAATGTCGACTTTGAAATTTCTCAGCATCGACAATCTCTTTGTTTCCAGAGTCGTTTATTGTGGTCGTTGCCTGTTCGTTATAATGAACAGAGAGCACGGCATGGTCTTTCGATATGGCAATCTATGGCGTGCATAGACTTTTATAGCGATGTCTAATGTCGTTCGTATGCGAATGTGCGCGATTTCTTTCCGCGTTCTGCTCGCGCCATATTCTTGAATCCGCTTATTTCTGTATACGTTTCTTCTGTATGTTATATAATTTATCTGAACGCTTCATTATGTTGTAAAATATGCGATTCGCAAAGATCTAGTATTATTATTATACAAAATGCTCGTTTTTTTTTTTTAAATTCATTTTCAGTTAATTTGTGTTTTCCGTTTAAAACATTTTTGAAATGTTTTGGAATCTTTCTAGTTTATTTATTTGTATTTCCAATTAATTGTTTATTCTAAGATATAAGTAATTCATAATATATATGCTCATAAACTTTTCTTTGCGAATGGTTTCCTAATATTTTGTAACTTGTAAATAATGTTTGTTAAAGTCCTCAAAACTCTTCTAATTGTAATTACGGAAGTTATGTGACATTTTATGAAATCACAAACGAAGTTTGCTCTAAAAACAAGAATGCTAAACTACCTTAAACCTATTGCCCCAAAACGCATTTATTAGCTTCATATTTACTTTTTAATTTAATATTATTTAGTAAAGTGTATTCCTAAATTGTCTATTTATTTGAACAATTTTAAAGCATACGCCTCTTGTTAAACATAATGTAACCGTTGCAAAAATTTCTTATGCAGACGCGTTTTCAATGGACTTTAGCAACCGCCCACTTCTGCTATTTGTTATTTGTTGTATTGAAATGAGTTCTATATGAACTGAAGAAGGCATCGTGCCGAAAACGTTTTTATAATATTAGATGTTTAGTATGCGTCAAAGTAAATTCATCTCAATACAACGAATATAATAATAAGTAATACTTAAGCCTGCATAAAGCGCATTTAAAGTTTTACTTTTATTAACAGTAAGAGTGGCAAACTATAAAAGGTGTTCATAATTATTGCTTATAATAAAATACATCGAAAATTTTCTAGGTTAAATCCACACTTTTTGTGGATTGCAATTTAAATTGAATTTTAAATTCCAGTAGTAAATTGCCGAAAATAATTCGCAGCATTCTGGAGTGTAGTTCTAAAGGACGAAGTTGTGTCATTTGATTAAAATGTTGAAGAATGAGAAAATGCAGCAATATATTTGTTTTGGCAGATGAGAGTTGTGTGCACGTTCGAGTTCAAGTATCAACGAACGACCTTGAAATTCTCTTGGAAGCACAACCAATACGTGTTGCGCAGATATAATTTTGGAATGCAAGCTACTCCAACATCTTCCCTGGCAATATACGTGTTTGGTAGGGTGTTATACTTTTAAAACAGTGGTGTCCAAACTGGGAAGAATCAAGCAGTGAAATCGAAGGCAATGACATATAAATTACATTAAGACACCAAGTCTTAATTGATTTCTTATCTGCGACAGTCACCTAGATACATCTTATGTATCTCACCACAGTTCTAGGCCTAGAGCCTTCACATATTTGCTTTTATAAACAATACTGCTTTCGTTACTTGCTCTTGTATCATTAGTTACTTAGTTACTATTGGTCGTTAGTACTAAATAGCAGGTGAGTAGAGTATGTATTATTTTGCAAACAAGTCTAAAATTGTTTGTAAGCCATTCAATCGATGTGCCAAACGATAATCTGCGTAAATCCCGCTGATAAGAGCAAACCTATCCTCTTCAAATTCGATTTGATTGCACGGAAATCTGCCAAAGTCAGCTGAGATGAAATAGTCTATTTCATGGCCAAACTTATCATAACATATGTAGGTGTATAAAGACTATTTTATACAGAACTTAGTAGTGTTGATGAGCTACATAATTATGCTTTAGATATTCTAAAAAATTAATTATTTTGAGAGGTAAAAAATTAAGACACCGGATAGAGATGCTGGAGGCCAGCTAAAAAAATTTTATTGCCATAGGCCAAATAAAAAGAGAACAATTTTAGAAACCTGGTTGCTTTCGCCAGCTCTCGGGAGATGGTAGTGGCTTCCTTGGGAATTAACGAAACGAAAAAAGGAAAGAACCATATGTGGACGTTAGCTTATTGTTAGGTGCCAAACTATAATAAAATTGGGAAGATAATATTACGTTTTGCACTGAGCGGCCAGTTAAGCTTAATCACTATCTGAACACACTATAAGTGCAATCACACGGATGCTAAAAATTGCTAAATTAATAAAACTATTTACAAACAATTGGTTAGCCCCTTTCCTCCATAAAGATAGCATTCTACTATTACATGCAGTAATTACGGCCAACTATTCATCTTATAAAACAATAATGGTTGAAAAGTATTACATTTGGAACTGTTAGACATGTAACACAATATTTCTAATTAATTCAATACCCGATGAATGACAGCAAAACATTAAATGTTGCAGCATTTTGCTTGCTTCACCAATTGTCTGATTGTTAAATTTTGTGCTTCTTGCAACAAGTGCAGTAATTTAAATATTCGATGAGTGTTGAAAAAATAGATATTAATTAAATAATATGAATAGTGCATTTTCACTGATAACAGACTTCAATGGTTAGTGAATTCACTTTTGTAATAAACTTAATAATGCATTTTAAAGTTCAAAATAATCTAATGGATGTATTCTAGTATTATGAAATACGAGTGAACCAGTTCCTTTCATCTGTCCTTGGTAATTTAGCTGAATGGCGCCTAAATAAACATGTCATTGTTTAATTGCGATAGATTAATGTTACATTAATAGAACACATTTTTATTACTTGAAAGAAATTGCCTTTCTCCATTTCTTTATCAACTGTTATTGGGACTGAATTCTATGAAAATCCGTGTGCTCTGTATATTTGCCTCTCTATCTAACTTTTACTATTCATTTAATTTCACAAAAGACATATTAATTTATGGGCGGCAAAGTATGCTTTCAGGTTGCGTTGACTGGAATTTCCAAAGTGCTCGGATGTCTTAATCTGTGTTTTTTTATTTCTCAATTTATTTATAAGGAGACATGGGTTTTTATTCAAACGAGAACGATATTTTTAAAACATAATAATAAATATACCACAAAATTAAATTTATATTGTTTTATATTAGCGAAATAAAAGAGGATGAATAAATGTTCTTTATCTGTGATTTAGGTGTCATATGCTTTTCGTAGACACTAGTGTCTGCATAATTCTTTCTAGCGCTTCGTTTACAAATTTAGTACCAATTTACGGCTCTTTGTTTTTTTTTGACTTCCACTGATGTAACTGTCTTATCATGTCGTTTTAATTTTAATGTATATATACCAGGATTCTACCCAAAATCATTCAAATGGAATGAATAATAAATCTGAACTATCCAGATTGACTACAATTCGAACATTAATACGAATGAACCGCTCCTAAATTTGCGACATTTTCTCATACAACGTTGCTTCGCTTCATTTAATTCCATGACGTCAGTGGAATTCACGCATGCACAATGTGTCTGCCGTGTCGACCGACACTGACTGTATTGTAGTGCTGGACATTATCATATTATCGCGCGCTTGTGCAGTGTGAATAAGGCAAGGTAAACTAAAACCCGCGAAAAATAGTGTATGTTTAATCTTGCATAGTCCTTTTTATCATAAATATATTGTTGCAATCTCTGATTAGAACAGTAAAGGATATGTTGGATTTTGTTGATTTTAAGTATTGATTTTGAGATAAGAACAATGATATGATTTATGAAATTATTTTATATTTTCATAATATGTTGTGGCCGGCTAATGTCGACCACCTTAAGCATTAATTTTCTCCGAGAGCGATACGTAATACGCCTCCCTGTCTCACCTGCGAACGCACTGTGACTTAGTCTCGCAAGGAGATTCGGAGGCACTCTTTATGAAACAGGAAATACCTACGAGTAGGTATGCGTTGTATTATCACTTAATAGCGATTAAATGGCGCTTGAAAGACACACGTACGCACATTTTTGGATATCAACAATATGTACCTCCACCCTTACTATTGTGATATGGCAAATATGAAGCATAAGAACATTTAAGCCTCGGTAACAACCTTTTTGCAATTGGATCTAAAATACAACGTCAGGGACCAATCTTTTACCGACAAAATGTCGAGATTACCTACACTACTTTCCCTAACTAAGATTGTGAGTGTACCAACATAAAATTTAGTGCAGAGTTAACCCATTCCGAAAATCCTTCCCTACAACATTGTATATGAAATCATACTTCGTGTGGTCCTTCCACTTTGCACATTTCCGACATAGTTGACTTGTCTCAGTGGCCGCCAGCACGCGCATTCTATTTCAGTGCGAATTCCTCCGCAATTAGCCCACCGCTTTCGGCTAATTGCGCGCCGGCGGCATTTGGCATGTGCGCATAACTTAGTGCAGTCGCGCTAAATAACTCGTACTCAAAATAAATCCCTCGGAAAATTTCCTTTTTTTTTATGTTTATTGCTCTACTTTACGAATCCCAATTGCTTGCCATAGTATGAATGAGCGACGTAACGTTTACCTTCATTCATAGTTGCACTAGTATTCTTCAACTATTAATGCTATTTGAAAGAGTAACTATCTGATTACAGTTGAGCTTAAGGAAAATTCTCCATGATTTGAGCCCCACATATTTCCTCTGAGAGTCCAGTGTCACGTGCGTCCTGTATTTCAAGTTCCGCTTTTTGTTTGTTATCGATAGTGGTGGTTATCGATAGTGCGTAGCCTCGCAGATCGATAGAAATGTATGCCGGGTGTTTGTGGTGTGCATTATTTTATTATTTCTGATATTGACTCTCAATACTGTATATTTCTCGCACATAAAAAAGCTGCATTCCGATGGTGTGTTTGCATCCGCGACTGGCTTATTTCCAAACGTCTTCATTAAAGTCAGGCGTGCTACGCATCCGCGGTGCTCACACGGCGACGTCGCGACGCTGGAGTCACGCCGCGCCCAACATCGTAAATTTTCATCGGGCTTGCCGATGTAGCTTGCGTAAATCAGACTGCCGCGACGCCTTAAATGCTTGTGAACACATTTAACGTCGGTCCAATACGACTACAAATATGGCGGTTTAGTATTTATGTGCAATACCATCGATGGATGGCACTTTTAGGGGTACTGCATTGAAATAAAGCGTATAGTGGAAATATTTACCATTAAACACTAGTTTAGATTTAAGCGGTGGTTTCGATTGGTTTATTTGCTGTAATTGAATCTAGTAATTGGTGTTTTGATGGATGGGTTTGAAGCCTGCTTCGTGTACATCCAATAAATAATACATATTCTCACAGAATTCAGTCTCATTAATTACTAACCATCCTGGTGGTTAAAGCATTATAATGAAGTAGACGATGTACGGCGATACAATTTAGCGATTTAATTGGGTTCACTGGATCGATTAATCGATCTTTTAAAAACCAAATTTATATCGCCAACTCTTCTATTTAAGATAATTCTTTTATAGAAATAAATAATAATTTGGCATTAGATCAGTTCCCGTGTTGGAAAATATATTGCATAATTTCACGTAACTTTGAAACTTTTAACAAAATATAAGGCAAATAGACCGACCGCTCTCTATGGAGTAAAAATGGTCCTAACGTATTATTTGTTTGGAAATTAACATTTCGACGCCCTTGTATTTAACCTACTGCTTTAACTACTACCCAAACTCTATGCGGCCCACGTATAGTTTGGAAGTTGATAATCTATCCATGTATTCTTGTGGACTAAAATAATAACAATCAATTTAATATTTATTTATACTAACACTAATGCCTACATATTGTTATAACCTTTAATATAGTGTACGAATTATTCGAATCTCTCTGTGGTAATTTGTTTAGAGCTTATAGAAGTCACAAGTCAATAAATGAGTGTTGACATTATTGAATTCAGTTTTGGAGCAAAAAGCAAGAGCATTTTTTCTTTTTTCTGGTTTGTTTGACCAGTCCTGTTTAATTCAGAGTATTTGCAACAAGTTGCTCAATTTATTGCTCAAATTGAACATATATTCAAATAAAATCTAAATTCTACTCAAACGATTTATTAGAGTTGTATTTTTGCTTAGTATGGTATAATTTTTACTACTTCTCTGTTATACATGCATAAATGGTCTCTTTATTCTTGACGATCTACACTGGAATCAAGTAATTTTATTTAAAGATTTCTACTTTTGACACGAGTAGGATTCAATCGTCTGTCGTCATTTAAACGAGATTAGCAGTTTACAAATTACACATTCACCGAGTTTATGTGGTTGATGCGAAATTTGTTAACGTGATTTACTTTCATATGTTCTTAGTTGAAAATTGATTGTTTTGTGTCGCGGAAGATATTTAAATATCGTTTCACTTGAAACCAGAATTTTTCGTCCCACACATCAATTATTGTAATTTATATCAATAATGTCTACTATTGGAAATATTCAAAAATTTCGTGTTAAGCAATTTAGTGTGTGGGCTTCGCTAATAACTAGATATTTCTAATGAGCTATAGTTGTGAGTTATATATTAATCATAATTCAGATTTTATTGATATACGAGATAAGTGGTGTCATATGATTATATTATGATATATACAACGGGTGATTGCAATCTTCATTACTAAAACACAATATGAATGGTTTATAGATAATGTATATGACAATAAAAGATATGTCGGAAAAAATACCTCACAATAAGAGTGCATTTATGTATTCTAAATGAAAAAAACAGGTTGTGGCAAGAATATTACTCATTCAGAACTTATTTTTAAACAAATACACAAACAAAGTTATTTACAAAATTATGCAGTTGTGTTATGGATTGATAATAATAAAAAAAGTACTTAACACACACTAAAAGATATGGTATACGGGATATATTTTTAGTGTTGTAATATTTTAAGCCGAACGCAAAAGAGATTAAGATAAAATTATAATTAGTCTTAACTGCATTCAGTGACATTCTGGCAGTAAGGATGCTCGTAATTTTATTACAATTTGTAGTCGGCTTAAGCATTATCGTGGCAAATGAACGTGTGCCTACCCAGTTCATCTGCTGACATTGACATTTAACTATTCTAAATTTGTCAACTCTTTCTGCATTCAGACATTTTGAAACTCAATAGCAATGCGGGCGTTTCGAACAATTACGAGAGAATTTAACGGTTTTATCTAGTTGGTTTTTCCTTGGTTTTATTTTAGAAACAAGAAGTTGAGGTGTTTTATATTCTTATTCTCCTTTTTATTGCTTGTATTGTGGGTGTAAAATAGTTAGGAATCTTTCTTAACTATGTGTTCAGAAGTGATGCTATCTAATGGGATTATGTTATCAAGCCTAGAGGAACACGGCCAAGTTATTTTAAATGTCTTTATTTCTAATTTTAAAAAGAGATTTTTAGTGTTATATATATTTATGTGTGAGCGTATTCAGCATGCTGGCTACCGAGGTAATTAGCAGGTATTAGAACTGGATTCTCACTCAGGAGGATTCGAACCCGGGTTTTCGGAATATATATGCTTCGCTATCACTGCTATTTTGGGGCTATTTCTTAATTATACCAACAATTTAAAAAAGTTGAATGATAAACTCGCTTTTTGCTGCAATTAATAATTGTGTTAGTTGAACTAGTTTCATATCGTTATTGATATCGTTATATGCTGGGTTGCTGATTAATGTTGCAATACTTCGTCATGCAAAATAACCACCTTATATCGCAAAAGCTAAGGCGGTGTAAGCAATTCAAAAAAAAGTACCCGCGCCAGTTTGGGCGAGCATGCGCATGCGCATATGCGTACATTTTTGCAACAGCAAACGTAATATGCACCAATGCTCACAGACGCATGAGCACAATAAGAATTCGCGATTAGTTCGAATATTGTACTCGATTAATTGTGATTTAATTTGTACCTTCAAAATATATCAGCAAATCTATAGGGTTTCTTTGAATTCATTTTATATTGGTCAGTACTGTTAATTATTGTTGGCGGAGGCCATTTTGATTAATAATACATTTTACAGAAAATTGATTTCTGCAATCAATGCTCAATGCTATCAATTTAACATGTTCATGGATAGAACTGCCGAAATGGCGTTGTAAAAATGACTATTTTTCTGGTTGAAGGTATGTCCAATGTGTTGCGTATTGGACATACCTTCAACCTTCAACCATCGATTGGAAATTGAAATCAATTTTCTAGAGAATGTACCTCGAGTCAACCTAAGGCATTCTTCGTGTCACCTTTCGGCTCCGGTTGCATGGACACAGGCTACTGCTACTTGTGTACTGGACCGGTGTGTGGTGCCAAATGAAACATTATACTAAAGACATTTTGGACAACATTAAAATGTATGATTACACTATGTTTGGGGTATGCAATAAGGGTCTACCCTACGATCTAATTAGAGAGGTCAATATCAGAGACTTTATGGCTTGTAAGGCGAAAAATAAAGTAATAAACATTAGGGAACTAGTTTATACAGAGTGAGAAATAATGTATTGTATCTTTATTTTTGCATGTACGAATAGTGTTATCGTTAACACTACTTCCTACAGCTTTTTATCTTGGGGACAGCTTGTATTTTGTGAGTAGACTCAGTAAATAAAACCATCTACTACATACCAAATAAGATCAGATATCGTGCAATTGCAGTCACAGATTCTGATTGTTTCTAGTCCCTAATGGAATGTGCCGTAATGTAATGTACTTTTGAACTGCAAATTAAAATTAGCTTTTTTCAGGGGAAAATTTGCTAATGTTCGCAAAGCCACTCACAAGTCTACAGGAGTTCATTACGCTGCAAAATACATCAAAAAACGACGTCGAGCTGTGGATCAAACTCCAGAAATTTATCATGAAATTGCTGTACTAATGAAGTGCTCAGACAATGCACGTGTAGTACGATTACATGAAGTCTTCGAGACAAACTCGGACATGGTTTTAATGCTTGAGCTAGCCGCTGGCGGCGAGCTGCAACAAATCCTTGATCAGGATGAAATTCCCACCGAGTTGGAGGCGCGGCATGCCATGAAACAGGTACTTGAAGGGTTACTCCATCTTCACGAGCGCAATATCGCCCATCTTGATCTCAAACCACAAAACATTTTACTCAGCGTTGAGAATGTTTGTGATGATATTAAGTTGTGTGATTTTGGAGTCTCTAGAGTCCTAGAACCTGGTACCAAAGTTCAGGCTATACTAGGTGAGCATTAATTAAGAATGTGATTTGAAGACTGCATTTAGTAACTATGGTATTTTGTTTAGGTACTGTGGATTATGTATCACCAGAAATCCTTAGCTACGAACCAATTACCTTAGCAGCGGACATCTGGTCCGTTGGCGTTTTGGGCTACGTCCTCCTTTCTGGAGTTACTCCATTTGGAGCTGACAATAAGCAAGAGACCTACTTAAATATATCGCAGGGCCATGTCACCTTTGAAGATGTACATTTTGCAGACATATCTAGCGCTGCTATTGATTTTATAAAATGTACATTAGTTGTTGATCCCAGGTATAACTCTCAGCCATGTTTCTGAAAGGTTGTAAATAGCCAATAATTATTCTAGGAAACGACCTACCGTACAACAACTTCTTCAACACCCATGGATTACACCCAAACTTCATTTGCTCAAAGTTCGCGAAGATCCCATTGTCGTCAATATTACAAGAACTCCGAAAGTCAGTGCAATTTCGCAGCGTAAGTCATTGCCTGCTCTCGGTACTGAGGCACCCATTGCACCTCGGAAAAGCTACGACAGTTATGATAGTCCAACTCCGCCGACTCCATCATCAGTACGTTCATTCGGAAATTGCATGTGTACTCAATGCGGTACCACATGCAGGCATCTGCAAGCCCCAGTTGCAAAGCCTTCAATAACAGTAGATCGTGGTATTCTATGCTAGCGGTGCGCCCCAGTTGTTGCCCAAAATACACCTCAACATGTGACTTTACTTTATTTCAGATTTTTTTAGATTGTTTAGTTGCTCTCAACAGATTGTGTCCCCAGCACGTTGGAGAGAGCGTTCGTTCCGAACTTGTTAAAAAAACAATAATAGGCAAAGAGTAAGACTGGTTTCTATTTACTGCGGATCTGAACGCAGAGAGGGTATATAGTCCGAATAACGAACTATCAGCAACAGCGGTCACCATAGTAACCTAGTCAACATCTCGCACCTTTGCAAATAGAAATAGTAAAAAGTGCAGATTCAAATAGTGCCTCTCTCATTTACAAGCAGTAATTACTAATATTAATAACATCTGTCATTAGAATATATTTGCGTTTTATATGAATCTAAGTAGGTAGGCAAATTATTCGAAGGCCGAAGTGTTTTTAATGTTGGAATGTTTTTAAAGTTTAAACAACCTAAGATACCATGATAATGTATTTTATCCATCTGAGGATGATCGTTGGTTGGTGTATCATAATCAATAGGCAGCGTTGAACGTTGAAAGGTGTGTTGCCGCGTTATTTACTTCATTCGCTTCACCTGGGACTTAAATGTATGTTTTATGTTTTTTTGGGCTGTGGTTCTTATTTAAAATATAAGCGAAGCGAAAATGTGCGGTAATCATACCTTCACTACAAAACAAATTGTGTAAATAGTTATATTTAGCGCCCAGTTATTATTTTGCGTATTAAATAAAAATAATACATCAAACAACAAACATGAAGAGGATTGTCTATTAATGGCAATTATAAAATGCCTTAACCATTGTGCATTTAGTAACAATTAATCCGTTTATTATCGATTTTGTATTAACGGTGTTATTTGAATTTAATCAACGAAGTGGTAACGTAATCTGTTATGTTAGAAAGGGTGGTATTTGATTGAGTCTTGTACCTTATTTAATTTCACTATTAAGATGGATGATAATAACTCTGTGAGAGTTCCCAGTTGGGTTATATGCGTTACAGGAATAAATTTGCAAAGTGCACGAATTAGATACAATTGTAGACTAATTTATTTAGAATTGAAGATAATAGGAAATAAAACACACGTTGTTTTTCTATTTACTTTCTTTAATTACCTTGTAAATTGGTGAGAGAGTGTCCACATGCATTTCTTTTGAATATATTACTCAGCATATTTACTACTGATGGTTTTCTGTCCTTCACTGGGACCATCAAATACATTTAAAACGGGTGCGTTTGGTTGAATATTCATTCTTTTAGGCAGTGTCAATTCAAACGCTTCCTTAAAAGTCTTCCCTTCAATTACATAGAGCAATATCTCAAAGACTTGGTTTATTGTGAAAACTTTTCTATGTTTCATATGAAAATATTGATTGATGGGTAGTTGGCCATGCTGAATGCCTTGAGTCAGTGCTTTCATGTAACAGATCCCCTAAAACAACTACATTGAGCTGATGGTTTTTGATAGAAATTATACTTACTTTATGGGAATTATGGTCAACCAGGCCCCCAATAATGTAAATTTTGCTTTCATCTAAAGAATTTATAATGTTCTCACTTTCACTACTTAAGTATACAAGCTTTTCTTTTGGAAATATGTCAATATATGAACAGGCATGGAAATTCAAATCCCAATGTTCGTACCCATTATGCTTTTCCATCTCTGCTTTAGATTTTCCATCAAAACTTGTGATATGCAACTGCATTGGACTTATTGATCTTCTATTTTGTGTGTAGATCCTTAGCACCTGTTTTATAAGTTTTCCTATATCCTAAAATAAAGCAAATATTTCTTTTGCGGCAATATATGATATAATATAAGTACTTTTGGTATCATCAACTCATCAAAACTCAAGTCAATGACTACTGAAGTTTTGCATCTGGAGTTAGCCATTGTGGATTGTTTTAGCTGTTTCCTGCTTGGTCCTAAATTAATATTATTCAATTTTGCTTCTTGCTTTCGTTTTTTAAGTTTAATTCTTTCTTTTTTCCGTTTTTCATTCTTAACTGCTTCAAACTTCAACGTTCTTCTATATTTCTTCAGTTGACTCTTTGTTAGTTTTGACACTTCAACCCCATTAAAAAGGATAGGATTACCATCTTCGTCCATATATTTAATGGCTTTTTCATTGACCTTTTTGTATTTTTCTTTGTAATAATCTTTAACATCTTTAATTTGAAGGTTAGAGTCACCTGCTTCGTGAATTTCATCGCTTAACTTTCCCATTTCTGCGAGTGGTTTGCTTGCTAAAATTTATATCTTATTAGTAAAGTACATCAAGAACTAGGATGACCAGGAACGACAATTTACTCATAGCTAATAGTAGCAGAGCAGAGACCTCAGGTAGAAACCACTCCCCACATGCTCACATCTAAACAAGAGTAAAATACAGTAATGGGATACTTTGATAATCATTTATTGAGTACTACAAATACATAAAAGACCACCCTTTATAACTTCAAATGGGCTTGTGCACTAAATCCTCTGTCAGCATAATCTCTGCCTTCTTTCTTGTTAGAAACAAATGGAAATTCAGGATCACCAGGAAGTACAGCTTTTCTAGACTGGTTCACATATATTCCTCCCAGTCTTGTCCAATCATTTTGATTATATTTCATATAATACGTGAACCAGTATGCAAGACCAATTCCTATTAGGGCTTTGCCAGTAAAGTAGCGAATGTTTCTTGCTCTTTCAAAACCAAGCAAAGGTGTTAGCACTTTTTGAAATGCTTCTAGAGGTGCACGATAGAAGCGTCGAATAGGGTTGTAGTGAAAATTGTACATTTCAGGAACATGTACTGGTTCACGATTAGTCAGAACTTGATCTTTTAACCATTGTGCTCTGAAGGCCCTTTCTGCCTCAGTCATTCCAACTAGACGCTCACGCTCGCGCACATACCGACCAGCAATAGACATGGGTTTTACACCCGCGGTATCCGATGACTTTCCCATTCTTGACACAAGAAAACTGAAAATTGGCTTGATATAAAATTATATAATTTTGACAATGCTGCTCCTTCATTAGGCAAATATAAGTAGGAAACACTTTAAGCTAATGTATGTGAAATATATTTTACCCTCTTTTGAAAAAACCTACGAAGGACGAAGACCTGTGTTGCTTTAAATGGATATTACTGTTGATAATGTTGAGTCAATGCCATGAATTACATGGCATATGTGGTACAGAGCAGTATAAGTAGCATCAATCAGTCTTAATAGTTATAATCGAAGTCACGAGATGGTGGAAGTGGCTTACTGGTATCGGGTATTTGATTTTGTGAGGTTACCACCAGGCGGCGCAAACCCCCATGTATTTTGCGTTTCAGTATTGGAATGTGGAACCAACATTGGTATGCGTGGAATGC